>JBBPBX010022945.1:0-40956 GCA_038048925.1 Garcialebias charrua | reverse complement strand
ACCTATGGTTATGAACTCTGGGTAGTGACCAAAAGAATGAGATTGCAGATACAGGCAGTTGAAATTAGTTTCCTCCACAGGGTAGCTGGATTCTCCCTTAGAGATAGGGTGAGAAGTTCAGTTATCTGGAAGAGACTCTGAGTAGAACCGTTGCTCCTCCACATCGAAAGGAGCCAATTGAGGTGGTTCAGGCATCATGGTAAGGATGTTTCCTGGGCGCCTTCTCTGGGCGCTGCTTCAGGCATGTCTGACTGGGAGGAAACCCAGGACACGTCAGAGAGACTACGTCTCTCGGTTGGCCTGGGAACGCCTTGGAATCCTCCCAGAAGAGCTGGAAGAGGTGGCTGTGGAAAGAGGTGTCTGGGCCTCCCTGCTCAAGCTGCTGCCATTGCGACCTGACTTCAGAACAAGCGGAAGATAATGGATGGATGGATGGATAGAAAATAGGTCATCCATTTCTCACTTAGCATCAAAGCACCAACTTCCAACACACAGGTTTGTATTTCTATCCTTTTTAGGATCATGTATTGACTTCCACTATCTCTGTAGCCTAAAGCCTCGGATATAGTCACGCTTTGGTCCGTAAGCTGGAGCGCGCGCGCTGCGCGCGCACTGTGCATGCGTTTATAGTGTGGCACGGCAGCGCATGGCAAAGTGCTGTTCTTTTACTGACCAGCAGGTGGCAGTACCCTCTAAAACCTGTGCATATGTTGCAAGAAAGGGTGTAGAAGAAGAAATCTACCGTAGAAGAAGAACTGTTTGAAATCACACAACAAAAACAAATGGCTTTCCGCTCGCTCGGGGAATTTAAAACATTTGAATCACATAAAAAACATTCCTCCATGCGTCGCGACGCCGTTTCCACGACCACAGCGGCGCAGACAGCTGCAGGCTCTGGCGTGAAGGCTGTCGGGGAGGTCCCTACCCGACCTGTCAATCAATTTGGCGCGCGCTAGGCTTGCGGAGCTTCAAAATCTGGGAGGTGCACGACCACGCGCGAAACCAACGCGCTGGCCAAAGCGCGGGGGCGGGGACTTCGCGATTGCGTCACTTTGGCCGCGCGCCCTATGCGACGCGTCAACTTTATCCGAGGCTTAACTCTACACCTAATCGTTATCTCATAACCCTAACACTAAACTCTATTCACACCCTAGGCCTAAACCAAACCCCTAACTCAAAAATGGCATTCTACTGTATTAGGACCATACTTTGGTCCACAAAAAGGACTACTGGTCCTGACAAGATAAGTGTGTACACCAGAAAAAATATCCTAAAAATGTTACAAAAACACACATATTTATAAATCACCCCTAGAGAGCCTCAACATTTTTTTCACAATTGTTGGGTCCATCCTCTCTCTGGGTCTTACAGCTCCAACAAAAAAAATTACAAAAAAATTGGATAAGACTGAAAAATAAAAACTTGATTATAAATATTGCTTCCAATAAACAACATTTAAAACTTAAATCAACCTGTTTGTGTTGTGTTGGGTCATAGTGGGGCCTAGCAGTCAAGTCTTGTGAGGTCCACCTTCACATCACTTTTTCTGTCTACTGTGGGGTGTGTCTGCTCACGCATACACATTCAGATAACTAACATACATCATGTACACAAAACACGTGCAGCCATGACCTCTGAGCACAAAATAGATTTTAAATATCCTGTTTTTGGTATCAGATGACCAGCTTTACTCTCTTCCATATGGATACAGGGTCTAAGATTACTACCTGCAATGAGCCCTGTGGATACAGACTACAACTATTACCAGTTTGACAATGACAAGACATGCAACTCATAAACAACCAGCAGCAACAACAAACAAAAAGACACAATAAAATATTATTACTGATATCAGAAAAGCCACAGGCTTGACGACAGAGCCAGGAGATTCTCAGGTGCTGGTTTAAGGTCGATGTTATGGACAGAAAACAAGGTGAAGCTCAGTACAATAGACCAAAGTGCAGATCGTCACGGCAACAACTGACCCAGTTAGAAACAGATGTGCAACCAGGTGCTACATACATTAAAAAAAAAAAAACGTGCTAAATGTCAGCTGCTGCACAGATTGCAAACCCTAGGCTACTATGAACCGGACTCACCTGAGCTCGATGGCCTCCCCCATCTCGCTCCAAGAGCTCATCGAACACAAGAAAGACAGCAGGAGGAGAGAAGCTGCAGAGGTGACGAGCTGAGCGAGCGCTCTCCCTCAGATGAAGCAGTGCGGGGGAAGGATGACAGAGGAGAGCAGATGTGATGAGACTGTGAGTGAGAGAGAGAGAGAGAAAACCACACCTCTTCTTAAGGAGATTAACTTGGAAACAAGAGACCCAACACTTGGAGATGCACCCTAACACAGTCCAGCTGCCCATGAGTTGGTGTGGACGAGCAATGGGTTGAGAGGCGCACACAAACACATGCGGTGTGCACGTGCTCACAGCTGCTCTAAAAATAAAGACAAATCAATGTTTGATGATCCAAATCCTGGGAGCGAGGATGGATGGGCGTGGGAGGATAGGAAGAGAGGGAGAGTGGGTAAGGAGGAGAGAGGAGATTAAAACGAGTCGTGGCGGGTGGTGACACAGTTTGCTTTCTGTTGGCTTTGGGTGCACTGGTCAGGAGTGCGCTGGTGGAGCTGGAACCTGGAGAACAGGACAAAGATGGACAATGTTCTGTGCATGTGGGTCTCCTCTGAATTCAAAGGCAGGTCGCAGAGACACGGGCCTTCTTCATTCCTTGAAGGAACACATATGGACTGCCAGCCTTCATCCAGAAGTTTTAGTCCCTGTTCACACTGTGCCACATTTAAATTAGGGATGGGGCCGATCCGATCCAGTATCCGATACCAGCATAATTTATTATTCGGATTTTTCGATCCAACCTGCCAATATTTCCGATCCGGATTCAAAGAGCACTTGTGTTCCACCATATTCTGTGACTGCCGTCTTAACATTATGTGAGTTAAACCCAATGAAGACACTCTGGGCCTCATAACAGGAAACACCCAAACTTTAATAGCACAAAAGAGGCAGGTCTATATCACTGATGTCCTTCTCACTCATGGTGCAGCTGGAAAACTGAAAAACCGCTAAGCATTATGGGAAAGACAACACATGGGAAAGACAACACAGTCCACTCCCCTTAACCACTACGAGAGTGGATTTTGTTGTCTTTCCCATAATGCTTAGCGGTATTTTAGTTTTCCAGCTGCACCATGAGTGAGAAGGACAACTGAAAACCCGCTAAGCATTATGGGAAAGACAACACAGTCCACTCCCCTTAACCATTACGGGTGTGGATTTTGTTGTCTTTCCCATAATGCTTAGCTGTATTTTAGTTTTCCAGCTGCACCATGAGTGAGAAGGACATCTGTGATATAGACCTGCCTCTTTTGTATGCTGTTGAAGATTGGGATTCCTGTTGCGAGGCCCAGAGTGTCTTCATTGGGTTTAACTCATACAATGTTAAGACAGTAGTCTCAGTTCAAAAAATTCATTATTACAACCTCATATACCTGAACTGTATCGGATCGGAAAGTATCGGTATCGGCCGATACCCAGATTTAAGGAAGTAAGAAATGTGGATCAGTGCATCCCTAATTTAAATGATGCCGTAGCATTTCAGCTGTGTTATGGTCATTGGGGCGGCCGTGGCACAGTGGTAATGGCAGTCGACCCCCGATCGGAAGGTTGGAGGTTCGAATCCCGCATCCGCCCACCATGTGTCGTTGTGTCCCTGGGCAAGACACTTAACCCCAAATTGCTCCCGGTAGGTCTGGATGGCGCCTTGCAAGGCAGGCTACCACTACCGGTGTATGAATGTCTGAATGAATGGGTGGATGGCTGGTATTGTAAAGCGCTTTGGGGCTCCTCACAGGGGGCTGGAAAGCGCTATATAAATAAGCTCCATTTACCATTTACCATTTACCATTGGTGCACATGACATAGTTGTTTTCTTGCACTGAAGGTTTTTGAGTGGAGGTTTTTGGAAAGGTCTAGCATCGGTGTGAACTTGCTTATGTGCACTATGCACCAAAGCAATCAATGGTTTTTCTGCGCGAATAAACAACAGGAAGAACGGTGGATAGAAGAATGCTGTTTGTGCTGATCATTAAAACACATGTATGAGCGACCCAACCTCGTCCTTGGTCCAGTCAAACATTTTTGTGCTCTGTATTTTGGTAGTAACTTTTTCGTGCTTGAAGCCAAGGTGTCTGCACGTCTCTTTGTAATACAAAAATCACAGTTTCATGCTGGCATGAAAAGCTACAGTTAATTCAACAAGCACAGCATCATCGTCTAAACCTCCATAACATCGGAAAGATGCTAATGTTTCAGAAATTGTTCACGTACAAACACAGCCTTAGACTCGGACCATTCTATGTTGAGAAAAGTTGCATTTTAGCCATTTTTTCACTCCTGGAAAATTAAAGTATGCATGTGCTTATGCTCTGTGTTCACTAGTATTGTTCACTTGTCTTTTTATTTGCTGTTATTGCTGGGTTTTATGAGTTACATGTCTTGTCATTGCCAAGGTTAATTAAAATCCATGACATACTTTGTTAATAGACATCAGATCTGTTGTTTGGGATCAACAGACAGAGTTAATATCAACAGTTAACAATGAAGATTTAGTCAAAGTTTTTTGACAGTTTCTACTCTTATTACAAAATGACGAAACTGTGCAGACCACACCCAAGCCAGCAGATGGCTGTGTGACTGTTTCTAAAGTTTGGGGTGTTGTCAGTTTCTGCTCTTGATTGTCTCTCCAGTAAAACATTTGCTGGCAAATCCACATTGTTTGTGGTTCTGGTTTTTTAAGCGAACTGCTCCGAGGTGATCATTTTGACGTAAGCAGGTATAGCAGCCATTGATTGGCCAGTGAGCTATGTCACTGGATGACCCACCCAGCAATAACTGCAAACTACATCTGAACCACCAGTTCCTCTCCAATCACTGCTGAAGGTAGAGTGGGGGGTTGTTTTTTCTAGAGTTTAGTAATGGAAACTCCAAAAGTAGTGCCGTGGAACACTGATGAGAAACAGGCCTTTCTGTCTTTATTGGCGGACCAGAGGATTCAGCGAGAGATGGACGGTGCCCGCCCACTTTGCAATGACAATCCCTCAGTGGGGAAACAAGTCACAGTGGGTATTCACCTGAGAAGAACCAATAAGATGAGAACTGACTCGAGTTGTACTCATCAATGGCAAAGTGGCTGTCGTAGTAGTAGAGGATTTGGTTTAACGCAGAGTCATCAACATTTTCTCTCTCATGGCAACAAGGTAATGAGGGGTGCACCGATAAATCGGCCCCGATTTCCTTAATTTTGGGAAATTGGAAATCGGCCGATGCATGAGAAACCAAATTCACCAATTTCGTTGTTGTTGTTTCAACAACAATTGTCTGAACTTCATTCTGAACTTCATTTATATTTCAGAGCACTACCTTATGGCCAGTTAAAACAAGTTTGTATTGTTTCTAGGAAATTGTTCAAGGGTATGTTTCTCAATAAAATAAGATTGGAAAATTGTGTTTTTTAAATTGAAGTGTGTTTTATTTGTAGATGATACCACATTTTTATGTTCGGGTGAAGAGATTGAACAAATGTTAGAGATGATACAGGCAGAATTCATTAAAATACAAACTTGGTTCCAACTTAATAATATGTTATCATGAAATTTGGAAAAAAAAAAAACGACATGATATTCAGTAATAGAAAGAAATTTATCAAAGGCCCATTTAAAATTGACAGTACTGAAATTCATCGAGTTAATTAAATAAAAGATTTGGGTACCCTGATGCATGCTCAATAATCCAGGTAGAAAAATCCAAAAAAGCTAAGTCTGGTCCTCTGGACATTCAAAAAACAAAACAAAACAAAGCAAAAAAAAACTGTAGAAACGTTTCGTCTTTCGTCCGAAAGACTTCCTCAGTCTGAGAAGCTGTGTTCAGCTCAGTCTTATAAATAGCACCCTCCCACAGTGGATCAACCAGTTGGCTGATGACAGCCAAAACCAGCTGCTCACATGATCAAGGAGGACCATCAGCCTGATGATGGATCGTTAACACCCTGATGGTTGTTTGCTATTCTGTGAAAAATAGTATTTTACAAGGCATGTATAAAGCTCATAAAAAATATTACCCCCAAATATTAAATAAAAATGTGTTTAAAAAAAACAACAACAACAAGAGAGTCATTGTAACCTTAGTAGAATTTAAATGTTTGTAAAACCTCCATTTAGAACTAGTGTGAAGGATCTGAGTTGTAATTCAGGGAGTAGGATTGTGGAATTGCTTTGATATCACCATACAAATTTCTAAAACAATTTCTATGTTTAAATAGATGATTAAGTTAAAATTGTTAGGAAAGTATGATACCATTTGAAGAATGCCTGATGTTTTTGTTTTCACTGTGGAGATTGTTCAAGCCTGATTTAAAGTTATTTTATATTGTTTTAAAAAAGGGGCAGATATTATAAGAATTTTTTTCTTCTTTCTGCACCCTTTGCATTCAATGTTTTTTTTTTCTTTTTGATGAATTTGTTTTGTTTATTTTGTTTATTTTAAATGAATGAATGAATAAATTAATTTAAAAAATACTTTTATCATGCTGTTTTGACAGTAAAAACTTTGCTTTGTGGTTGCACAACTTAATGAGATCCACCCTTGTAGCAGCTTTGTCAAATGATGGAAAGCATACTGGAAGAAAAAATACACTATTATTACCTCGTTTTGCCATGCTCTTAATCCAACAAATCAAATCTGCATCAGAAAACAGAACAAGGTAACATACTTTTATGATGCCTAGAATGTTGTGACGCAACCTAATCAGAACACAGCCTGTTTTTAATACTTGTGATATGTCCACTGAAGTTGAAGCTTGAGTTAGAACAGCAGCATTGTGTGTTCATGTACATTTACTCACATATTCCCCAGTTTCCATGATGACATTTTATCCTTTAGTCTGTTTATGCTTCAACACCCAGAGCCGGAGATCAGAGATGATTGAGACTGACAGATCAAAACGTCTTCGTCAAGCTCTGACTTTGTTCTCGTGTCACTGACAGACACAACATTCTGGCTATGTGTGACTAAACTGTCACCACCTTCTATATGCCTTTTTTTTTTTGCCCTTGTTCCCCCTTTGAGGCCAGTTTACTGTACCTGTAAAAAACAAGCACCTGAAAACTTTAAAGATTTTCTCATGTTAATTGTAAAAATTAGAGCCCGACCAATATATTGGTAGGGCCGATAATTTAGGCTGATATAGACATTTTGGGACCTATCAGTGTCAATGATAATTGTCCCATTATGTGCCAATACTGTATAAGCACTTCTAATTTTCACCCCTAAAATGCTGGAACCAACTGTAATTGTACAATGTATCCAGCAGAGGGCATATGAAGACTAAGTCATGGCCTTAAGTTTCACTTTCACCTTCAGCACAGCTGAAGCAGGGAGCAATACTGTGTAGCATATTTAGCTGAACAGATGGTAAGTTTGTTTAACTGATCTGTAAAATAAACCAACAATAATAAATTATCTTCAATCCTCCAACCCGCTTGTCACTAGCTACGTGCCTCTGAAGTTGGCAAGCTAACATTAGTGTTCAGTTGCACCACCTTCACGACATTGATTGATTTATTGATGTATTGATTATTCATTTATTCATTTTATGATTAAAACACACAACAATAGTACATACAATAAGAGAGAAAAATACATATACTGTATAAAATGAAAGGCGGCAGAAGAAGAAAAAATCTTATTTTTTCTGCCCCTTATTCTCCAATAAACAATTCATACAAACAACTCCTTTGATTACAAAGATAATAATCAACTTAAATTTAACCTCCAAAAAAACACTTGATACAACCAACTCATATAATTTCCAAAATAGTGAACAACTTAATTTTAATTACTAATTTCTACCATCTGTATCTTACACAAACTTCTACATTTCAACTCATTTAAATATATGTTTTTAACCGTTTAAACGTAATCATTCTTTTGAATACAACCATTGATTGGACCACTTTAATATCAGACTCCAATTCATTCCATAACCCAATTCCTTGAACTATGGTAGATCTTCCCCTTGAGCTATCCTAAAAGGTGACTTCACATATACATTTGTCCCCTTAAGATTGTAATTACTCGTTCTTCTGACAAACTACTGCTGAATATTAGAAGGAAGTGCATAAGTTTGAGCTTTATACAAAACTAACAAAATATTATAATCAACTAAATCATAAAACTTCAACAGTTTCAATTGATAAAACAAAATGCTTGAAGGATGATGGAAATTCTTTCTGGTGATAATTCTCTTTTCTGCAATATAAAAATAGGCATTGTAATTGATTTACACGCCGTACCCCAAACGCTAATACCATAAATTAAATGTGGCACAAATAATGTATTATACAACAAATAAAGTGCCTTATCATTTAGTAAATCTCTAACTCTGTAAAATATTGCAATAGACCTCAATAATTTTGCTTTAACTGAACTTACATGTTGTTTCCAAGACAATTTTTCATCAATGATGATGCCCAAGAACTTCACTTCAGAAACTCTCTGAATCTTAGATCCATCAATTAAAAATGGTACATCAATTGATTTATCCCTGTTGTCAGTAGTAACTAGTCCTGTCAGACTGAGTTTCCAGTTTGTGAGGACGTCCAGTGTTGGTAACGCTATCTTTGTCATCCTCAATGAAATGTTTATGTTTATGTTTATGTTTATTAAATTTGTTCATTTTTTTACAAAAGAAACAATACAAGACAATCTCATAAATGATATTGTACAAAATATAAAAAAATGAAAGGTAGCAGAAAGAAGAATAAATCTTATTATATCTGCCCCTTACTTCCAACAATCAGATTAAACAACAATAATCAACCATGTAAACAACAATAATCTTCAACCAACTTTTTTCCAACAATCAGATTAAACAATAATAATCTTCAATCAACAGTACAAAATGACTAACTCTTTTCTATTTTTCTCACTAATAAAAAATGACTAACTCTTTTCTATTTTTCTCACTAATACAATACACATTACGCTATTTCACATATATTTTTTAACACATTTGTTTTGATCATTTTCTTAAATGTAAACATTGACTTGGCATTTTTAACTACATTCTCCAAGCCATTCCATAATCTAATTCCCTGAATTGAGGTAGAACGTCCCTTCAAACTAGTTCTGAATTGTGGTTTTACAAACATCTCTGTCCCCTTAAGATTATAACAACTTTGTCTTTTAACAAAATGCATTTGGATATTTAAAGGTAATGCATTATTTTGAGCTCTATACATAACTGATAAAATATTATAGTCTACCAAATCATGGAACTTCAATAACTTTAGTTGATAAAATAATGTATTTGATGGATGACGGTAATGTTTTCTAGTGATAATTCTTACAGCTCTTTTCTGTAATACAAAAATAGGCTTTGTGATTGTTTTACACGCATTCCCCCAAACATCAATACAATAGATTAAGTGTGGAACAATGATTGTGTTATACAACAAATACAGAGCTTTATCATTCAATAGGTCTCTGACTTTGTACAGTACTGCAATCGATTTAGCTATTTTTATTCTTACAGAATTTATGTGTTGTTTCCATGTCAGTTTGTCATCAATGATAACACCCAAAAACTTCACCTCACTCACTCTACAAATCTCAACATCCTCAATTTTGAGTGGAACATCAACAGTTTTCTTTTTATTACCGAATATCATGTAATTAGTTTTTTCTAGATTTAATGATAATTTATTTATTTTAAACCAAGTTTGTATCTTGACAAATTCCGTCTTTATCAATTTCAACATTTGTTCTATATCTTCACCTAAACAGAAAAAAGTGGTATCATCAGCAAAAAGTACACATTTAAGGAGTCCTGACACATTTACCAAGTCATTCACATATAAAATAAAAAGCTTTGGTCCAAGTACAGAGCCTTGGGGAACTCCACATGTGATATTACAGAGGTCAGATCTTACATCATTTATTTGTACAAATTGTTTCCTATCTTTTAAGTAGCTAGATACCCACTGTAATGCTGGTCCTCTAATACCATATTTGTTCAGTTTTTCAAGGAGAATGGTGTGATCAATAATAGTATCAAATAGGTGTGATCAATAGTATCAAATGCTTTTTTTAAATCAACAAAAATACTGATACAATATTGTTTTTGATCGACAGCAGTAGTTATTTGTTCCATTAATTCCATGAGAGCCATTGATGTAGAGTTTTTTGCTCTAAACCCATACTGACTGTTGCTTAGAATATTTTGTTTATCTATAAATTGGTCTAGTCTGTTTACAAATAGTTTTTCAAGAATTTTTGAAAACTGTGGTAACAAGGATATAGGTCTATAATTGTTGAATACACATTTATCACCATTTTTAAAAAGAGGAACGACCTTAGCTACTTTCATATTATCTGGAAATATTCCTGTTGAAAATGATAAGTTACATATGTATGTGAACGGCTCAATAACATGGCTCATTATGTCCTTCACAAACATCATATCCATGTCCACCCAGTCTTTAGATCTCTTGTCTGTAAGATGTTTTACTACATTCATTATTTCCTCTTTGTTAGTTCCATTTAGAAAAATATATTGTTTGTATTGTTTGTAAAATGTATTGTTTGTCTTAAATCTTTACTTCTATGCAAAGAAAAATAAACACCACTGTGGTCAATAATACTGATTAGACCTTCACCATATGTGACTGTTTAAACAATGGACATGGAAGGGCATTTCTTTGTTTAATTTATATATATTTTTTACACACTTGATAACTTTATGGTGAATAGTGGAGGATAGAAAATGTTAACGCACGTTAAGAAGACTGTTTTTATGACCAGTGCACCACTTGTAAACCTACTGTGAGACTACGTATGGCATGGATCTGATTAGCTTCATGGTTGCTAACAGCTGCGATAAATAAATCTATCTATAAATCCCAACAGTGAGTACACAAACATTTGTTTAGACCAGGGATGGGCAACATTTTATTCCAATGGGCCAAATCAAGATACTGAAAGTAAATGAAGGGCCGCTTGGAGAATTGGAAATTTAATTTATTTAAGACAATAATCCAGAATACATTTTTCAGTCTTTTTTTGTTGTAACATGTATTCTTGTAACATGTTCTTGATCAAAATGTTTCCCCAATACCATGTAGAAATTTAGGACATACTTTCTGTAAACTGGCTCTTGTGATTATGTATATTATAACATATAAATATAAAATATTTTTAAAAAAAATTAAAAATATATTTGTTTTTTCGTCTTTAAGGTTTAGTCTAGTCCTGCAAACAAAACATAAAAAGAAGTATTAGCCTATCTTAATCCAAAGGTTTCCCATGTATTTGTCCAAAATGTTCAATTGAAACTTCTTTAGGTTTCATTGGTAAAACGCATGTTTTCATAAAATGTTTTAAAGGTTGTTTTCTTTTTAATTAAAACATTTTGGGGCCGGATGGAGATTGTTACATCATGTCTGGTTTAGACCAATGATGAGGTGTGTTGCTGCTAGACAATACTTTATACTATTTTTGATCTCACAAATGACCCAAACGTAACACAATAGTTCAGTTTTCACCTAAAAACAGTTTGGACTGGGCCTTATGCAGACAGACTTAACATTGTTGTGATTCTTATGTTCTTACATCCCTCTTCATATCAACCTAATCATCGTGACCAAAGTTCACACGGATCCTGCCCCCCCAAAAAAAGATCTAAAGAGCACCAACATAATCCCATCTGATCCAAAGCACGTCAGCACAATGACTAAAATACACACACCTGCTGCAGCTTTACAAAAAATACATTTTAACTCAGGTAATGAATTAAAAATTACTGTAATTAATTAACCTCAGAGATTTTACAGTCTAAATATGAAAACCACAACTGATGGTAAAACACACTGTTGTGTTTACTGAAATAATTGGGGCGGTCGGTTTACATAATACAGTACATGTATACACATGTTAGTAGCCATCTTGGATTTTGACATGGCAACCCA
Organism: Garcialebias charrua; assembly: GCA_038048925.1. Classification (NCBI taxonomy): domain Eukaryota; kingdom Metazoa; phylum Chordata; class Actinopteri; order Cyprinodontiformes; family Rivulidae; genus Garcialebias; species Garcialebias charrua. Next base: position 28,913 of record JBBPBX010022945.1, on the reverse strand, counting down.
ATTTTTGATAGTGAGCTTTCTTATACCTAGATGCAGCTACACACCAAAATGGAAGTCAGCGCGGTGCTTTATTTAAAGTTGTCCAGCTCACAGTGATCACATATAGGGCAGCAGTCATCTTGGATTTTGATGTAGCAACCTACCGGTAGTTTTTGAAAAGAACCTTTCTTATAACCTTGATTACAATGGTATTCTGTACCTCACTTCTTTTTGAAGTTACCATGCTCACAACTTGCACAGTCAGACGGACAGACAGAGGGTATTTCCAGTTCCCTCTATTCGTTCTGCAACAGGGACAACATCATGAGTTAGTTGAGGATTTGAACACCCTTCTAGCGTGAGTTGTCCTTTTTGTTCAATAAAACTGCAGTTTCTTTGTCTTAAGTGGAAAATTTTCCCAAGGTACATGTTGACACATGGTGTCTGTCACAGAAATAACACAAGATTTTATTTTTATTTGCTATGATATCATGTATTGACTGCAATAAATAAAAACTGTACTATTCCGTAACCATCTGTTGGGTACATGTATGCAACAATCCCATATTTTAGGTCAAAGTCAATTCATGTACCACCTGTAGACATAGAGGTGTGGCTCATTATTAATTCATTTGGAAATCATTCTCATAAAGTCTCCTGTAGACTTTCTATCTTGATCACAATTAACATCTCCTCCTCCTCCAGCAGAAAAACACAGATGGTGAGAAGAGGGGGCCAATGAAGAAAGGGATCTAAAAATAAGTGGAGATGGTGGAAGACAAAGCCACCAACGAGGCCATGGATAATTTTAAACTCATTAAAACACAGTACGGTGGATTAACCTCTGTAGTGCAGGAGATGCTCTGTGAACAGGCTGTAAATAGGCATCAGAGCATAGATTTATCCAGACAGACACATACCGTATTTTTCGGAGTATAGGTCGCACCGGAGTATAGGTCGCATTGTCCAATTATCACCAATAGATTGGAAAAATCCCTAGATAGGTCGCACCGGAGTATAGGTCGCACCTACGTTTAGCTCTGCTGCAAATGTCTGCCACAGGAGCGCACAGCAAGGCTTTTAAGAAGATTAACACTTAAAAACAATTATTTGTTTGATAAAAATTATAGCAAATATGTGTCTGAGCTGAACTTTTCCTTAATAAATGAACGTAATTGTGAAATGAGCTGGATTTAGGAATTTGTTTCACCGAAAGTGATAAAAAGCCATACAGGTGACCCCCTACCTACGACTCCATCGACCTACGGCCGCCCGGACCTATGAACGTATCATATTTAATAAAAATATGAAATTACTGTATAAAAAAAAAAAAAAATTGTGTGTGTTTAAATGTTCTTAATTTCATGTGTACATCACTTTGTTGCAGCTGTGGTTGTTTTAAAGGCTTTATAAATAATAATTATGATAAAAATGATCATTTCTGATCATTTTTGTCATGATTGCGCAATCTTGCGCAGCAAGAAGAAGGTCTTCAGTTTACACGGTCACAAGTTAATGTAGAACACCGGACGCCATTTTAGGTTCAGTCACGGGGGCCTTTGAAGGTCTCCAGTTTAGACGGTCACAAGTTAATGTAGAACACCGGACGCCATTTTAGGTTAGCTGCCGGGAGCCGGCCTTTGAAGACTGGTGACCAGGATCGCCTCATATGGATTAATTACTAGCTGGAAACGTCTCTGTGAACTTTGTGGATGTCTCAGGCAGCCGCGGATTTATCGCCGATCGTGCCAGGCCGCCGCGAACACCTCCGGCCTGGCTAGCTCCAGAAGCTAACACGGGAGCTAACACGGGACGCAGCAGCGGCTTTGACCACCTCAAAGTAAGAAATTATATTTTTATTTAATTTATATTTTTATTACTGTACTGTATTAATTAATTACACTGTGTTAGGTGTGTTAGGATAGGCGAAGTACAGTACTTGGTACCACAAAAAAAAAAAAAAATAAAAAAATACAGGACATCCCCGAGTGATGAGTGGACGGAAGGACTGACCTGCGAACAGATCGACCTGCGAACGGTTCTTAGGTCCCGAAGTCGTTCTTAAGTCGGGGGTTGGGTGTATATAGGTCGCACCTGAGTATAGGTAGCAGGCCATGAAAAAAATGATAAAAAGGTGCGACCTATACTCCGAAAAATACGGTACTTAAGCCTATTCAGACGGGTGTGCAGTTATGAAACATGATGATCTCACCTGCCTGGTGGTGAGATACACCTCCTGTTCATAGCACTTATTTGTATGTCAAGTTCTCAACATCATCTGAGTCAGAGAGAGTCTTTATTGTCATTTGCACCGCATGTGGTACATGTGATGAAAACGAGATTATGTACACAGGATCCCAGTTACATCCAACAACAAATGCAAGAGAAAAACAGTAATAACATCTAGGATTAACTAAGAAAAACATCAACTAGTAATACACTAAGCCCTAATGTAATAGAAAAACATCATTATAAACAGCAGCACGAACATGAGTCTGTATGAGCAGATGGTCACAAATGAACACAGCAACAAGAAAACAGATCAGCATCAGCATGATGTGATATTTTGCAGTGTTTATTCGTGTTGATTATTTATTCCGTCCTGAGGGGAGTGGGGCAAAAAGTGTGTGTGCAGGGTGAGTGAGGTCTTTCATGATGCAGGTGGCTCTTTTCCTGCATCTGGAGGTGTAAATGTCTGTGATGGTGGGGAGACTGACTCCAACATCTGATTCCATCTGCAAATAACGGATGGAATCCTGAGGCCATCGAACCAGACTCCCTTGACCACTGGTTGCACCAAGAAATTATGTCCTTGAAAGTCATGAACAGACTCTTGAATCGAGCAGTCTCATCAAACTATTGTATAGGCCGCTCTTGTCTATACGTCGTGGGTGTCCACATTGTAACAGAAGACATTTACACAGAAATATATATTTTTTACTTTTAATTAAATACGTACTGGTAACATACACAAATACGTACAGTATTTTTTTTTTCTGAACAGTGCCTGTTACACGGCTGGTTAAAATAAAATAAAATGCAGTAGCCTACCAGGAAGTCATTGATCGCTATCTTCATCTTTCTCATGTGCACTGCAGCCTTGAGGGTTCGAAATCCGTTGGTGATAGATTTTTTTACACTGCTCCACTACAAGAACCACAGGATCCTGGACGATGATATTATATTATAATTATATTACTGTATTATAATTATAATAATTTTTCCAGGAGCAGGATCCACCTGACTTGAGCAAAAGTTGCTCTGAGCATGTGACCAGTTTTGGTAAACCATTTCTCACAGAGAGCTCAGAGTGCCACAATAATGCACGATTCACACTTACTCCGAGTTGCTGCAAATACTTCGTTGTGCCCCCAGGGAGGCTCCCTGGGGGCACAACGAGCTGGGGGCACAACAAGCTGGGCACAACGGGGAGGGGAGGAGAGGAGATTGATTCAACGGCCTTCCCTCCCTGTTTCATTGGTAAACAGTGACTTGTTTGGTAATTTCATTGGTCAGATTTTTTATTTCTTTTAACCTTTATTTATACAGGTAGTCTCACTGAGTCACAAGGACCCCCCCTCCCCCCACCACCACCACAAAAGACATGTATTGGGCAGCTATGTGAACACCCGGTGTAATGAGGCTAAATGTTTTAGCAGCATGAAGCTTGTTAGCTCGTCAAAAAAAAATCCATAAATTAGTCGCAGCATTGTAAAAACCACTGTGTTCAAAAAGTGTGAAAAATGTAGTGACTTATAGTCCGGAAATTATGATAGTCAGGGATAAAATTGCTCCTTCTTCTCATATGGATCTATCACTCTGTGCTGCTTACCATACCATCCCATCCCATCCCATCCCATCCCATACCATACCATACCATCCATCCATCCATCCATCCAGCCATTATCTTTTACCCGCTTCTTCCATTTTGGGTCACGGGGGTCACCGGTGCCACCATACCATTTTATTTATTGAGCACTTAAAACAGCAACAAGGCCAACCAAAGTGCTGTACAAACAAACAAACAAACAAACAAACAAACAACAGGCAACACATAGGCAACATACAAAATGAAGTAAAAAACAGAATATAGACATAAAAATGTTGCAGATAATAGCATTCAACCTGTGTGAAGCAAACAGGTTCAAACACAAATCATCTGGTGTTGAAAGCAACAGAATAGTAGTGGGTCTTTAAACGGGATTTGAAAACCGAGAGGGAGGAGGCCTGTTTGACAAGCAGAGGTAACTCGTTCCAGAGTCTTGGGTCTACTACAGAGAAGCCCTGTCACCTCTGCGTTTAAGACGAGTCCCTGGAACTGTTAAGTACTGGCCCGCTGACCTCAGAGAACGTGGTGGGACATATGGGTGTATCAAATCAGAGAGATAGGCGGGGGCGAGACGGTTCAGCGATTTGTAGACATACAGGAGAATTTTGAACTGGATTATAAGATGAACCGGTAGCCAGTGCAGGGAGGCCAAGACTGGTGTAATGTGCTCTCTTTTGCCTGTACTGGTTAAAAATCGGGCTGCTGCGTTTTGGACCAGTTGTAGTCGTGCAATGGTGGTCTGACTGATACCAAACAGGAGTGAATTGCTTCAGACAAGAAAATAAAATAAAATAACCTGTTATTCTTCACTGTGTAACTCCTACCCAATTTAATATCTCGGACCAAAAACATTTAGGTTTGCTTGCATTTCCTGTCCAATTCCTGTCCAGAAAAACACTTATCTCACAAACTACTAATGTTCACTTTAAATCCCCCAGAGATAGGGGACATTGGCGTACCACTTGTTACTATCTATGAAACATTGGAGGAGTGTAGGTGGATGTAGAGGACGTGCACACGCTGGTTTAAGATACTTAGTCAAGCTTTTATCTGGATTACTTCAACCTAAGCTCTGATATATGTGTGCATGTGAGACTGCACATCCGTGGATGAGTCAGATGTTTGATGCTCTCATCCTATCCTCAGTCACCCAAACACCACACTAACACACACATGAAGAACACGTCAAGACCTCACTGCTGCGTGGCAACCAGATGTCATAGCAACCGTCGTTTTATTTTCCTTTATTTGGGGGTGGATAATGGGGGGGATGGAATGAGAGTATGGGTAACATATCTGGGAACAAAAGCCTGAATGAAAATAGAAAGGAACAGGATGAGAAGAAGACTGTTCTTTCACTGTGCCGAGGTCAGATGAGGGTGAGGAGAGACAGATCGACACTGACAACATTGTGGATGTGAGGAGGCCTCCCTCATCGTTGTTCACTACAAGGTCAACCGAGTGAGAAGTGGGAGACAGAACAGTCATTCTGCTGATCATCCGCTGCTACAGCCACAGCTACATTACTACAGACCCATCACGGCTGGGAAATATATAGTGAGCTGATTACGGGGAAGGCCAGGAGCAAACTATGAACGGATGAGAGCCTGAATACTCCACGCCATGATATGAGAAACTCACCCACCATTTAATACTTTAACAAGCAGTACGTCAATATCCCCCGTCACTGAGGGTTTGAATGGTGAATGTTTGTAGTTTTCTAGATGAGTGTTTATATAGACTAGAATCGAACAGGGTACATTGAACAAGTACAGTAAATCTTGTTGTTTTTGGTGCAAGATATTCACGAGGGTAGGAGTTACACTGCGTAGAACAGAAGCAGTTGTTTTTTCTTGTCCAAGGCAGAGCAGAACGACAGATCCTGGAAGTGGAGGGAGCAACTGTATCCATGACCAGGTGCAATGGTGGATCCAGGGGGTGGCCAATGGTGTCCTTGGCCACCAACAATTAATCTCCAGCCACCCCAAGGACCATCACAATCATTTATGGAGACTACTTTTAAGCAATAAAAACACTAGAAAGCAGTTTCCTCAGACAATAAAGGGTTGCCAGTTTCTGATGGTGACCTTTCTTACCCTAGCCACACAACAAAATAGAAGTCAACACGTTGCTTATGTTTCAAGTTGTCAAGTTTGCAAGGTAGACATATATAAATATATCATGGCAGCCATCTTGTATCTTGATGAGGCAACCCAATATTCAAAAATAGCCTTTTTACTCCTAGATGTAGAAACACGCCAAAATGGAAGTTAGTACTTCACTTTTTTTTCAAGTTATGCTCACAACATGCATGGACGGACAAACAAATGGAAAGAGGGCATTTCCGATAAGATGTTGGGCTGGTTGACAATTTCATTTATTTATTTAAATTAGGACAATGCATTTTAATCAGCATATCTGCAGTAAGCATCAATGCAAATATGCCGGAGTTAGCACAACAGCTACTTTTCATCCGTTGTCCTAAAGCAGGTAAGAACAAGAAACATCCCATAAAACAAAGAGCAGATAATAATACAAACATCACCTATATAACACATAACACACAACATGAAATTACCCCAAAAAAATGACACCATAAGAAAAAAGAAAAAGTAATCTACACATGAGTGCACCTCTGGTTAGTGTTCACTGTTCAGCCAATGTTTCAAAGAGTTTTTAAAGCTGGAGTAGGAGCGACAGTTCCTGATAGAAACTGGCAGTGAGTTCCACAACTGTGTGCCTCTGATGGACACCACATTTGGCCAAATTTATTCCTGCGCTGCTGTATATTACAATCTCCTCTGGTCAGTGCTTTTGTGAAAATACCAACAACAACAAAATTATGTTGCTGCCCTTACAACCCAGGCAAAGACTGCAAAAAAGATGTTTCTTTTCTGGTGAAAATTCTCAGTCAACCAGGTCTGATCAATCCAAAACAAGGTTAAAAACCAAAAATAACTACTGTACTTTTATTCTGAAGATGAAGATGTTTCTTTACCCATTTGGGAGGCTTCAACAATTCAAAAATGTCTGGAGTGTATGGTATTACAAGCATTATAGAACTGCACAAGAGGCCTCGTGTGCAGTATCTAGATTCATGTGCAGATAGACTGGAACTACCGTATTTTCTAGCATATAAGTCGCACCTTTTGCCTAATTTTTATGCCCTGTGACTTATACGGCGAAGCGACATATTTATGGATTTTTCCCCATATTTTTAGACCAATTTTTGGCTGAGATATGACCATATCCATTCATTCTGACGAAAAAAAATGGAGCTGTACCACTTTCGGCCGCTAGGGTCCACCGACCGTTTCCAGCTCATGTGTCCGACAGCAGCCTTCTCTGCTCGGACTGACTCTGTCGCAGCACGGCCTCCTGCTCTCTGGAGGTATGAACTACTGTTACCTCAGTGTTTTACTGTTAGCAAAATAGGTCAAGAACCACAGGACAGATTTTGATGAAACTTACAGAAAGTACTCACTGGATGGACATTTACAACGAGTTAGCTTTAAGAGATGTTTGAGCTAAAATTCGATTTATTTATAATTTATTTTCGTAGCGCGCGACCGTTTGGAAGACCTTCAAAGCGAAACAATTTAAATCCAGCAGATTTGAACATTACGTTAATTTTTAAAGGAAACGTTAAGCTCAGAAACACTTTTGCTATAATGTCAGCGGACATATATATTTTTACAAGGTGTATATCTTGTTAAATTTAAAAGAAATGAAGCATATCCGCTCGCTACTCGTGCACGCTTCGCAGCACCGACGTAGCAAAACTTTTTTTTTTTAATTCAGCTGATTTGACCGTTTTTTTTTTAATTCAGCTGATTTGACCGGTACGTGCATTTATTAAGGAAAAGTTCAGCTCAGACACATCTTTGCTATAATTTTCAGCAAACAAATAATTGTTTTTAACTGTTAATCTTGTTAAAGTCCTCCCATGCACGCTCCGCTCCTGTGGCCATTTCCGGGTTGTCACCGCTGACGTGTAACATACGCGATGCGTCAGCAGTGATGCATAATAGATGCGACTTATAGGGCGAAGCGACATATTTATGGATTTTTCCACTTTATTGGACATAATTGGACTGATGCGACTTATAGGGCGGTGCGACTTATCGGCCGGAAAGTACGGTACTCGCCTTGCACAATGGAGGCTCGTTAGACTCCTTGTCTGCCTGGCTCTCAGAAAGATGTTTTGGTCACATGCATGAAGGAAAAAAGTAAAGGAAACTTGCAGATTTTAGTTTCAGTTTGAAATGCAGACAAAAAAAGACATCCCAAACAGCATAAAACTCAACTCCACCATCAAAGACATAGAGCAGAAGAGCTACTTTGAAAAGCCCAGAACAAGCTGCTTAGTGAGAGGATAAGTCAAATCAACTTCACCATTGGACCTCACACACACAAAATCGATCAGACCAGAAGCCATCCACTCCTCTACCCAAAACCCTGACAGAGGAAGTTTTCAGTTTTGTTGAAAAGGCACAACTTTCACAACATCAGAAAACCAAGGATTGGCAAAACGATAAATGTCTAAAATTACAACAGAAAGCGACTTCTTCATAATGAATAACCAGTCAGCAACCGAAGGAGGCCATCAACGCAAGAAAGGACCAGTGGATTACAAACCTGTCCAACAGGACACTGACACAACCAGAGATGGACATGCTGGCTAAAAGGCTTCAATCTTTCCATTTCCCCACAGGAAATAAATACCCATTGTAGAACTTATCACTGCCACTGAATCTGCCATCTGGAACAAGAACCTGACTGAAACAGAGGCAGAACAAGTCAGGATGAAGATAACAAGAACAACTCAGGATGAAGATAGCAACAACCTTCTCCAGTGCCAAGCCACCTCCGTCAAATCTCACACAACATAAAAGGACAGCTATCACTTAAGCCCCCAGTATACTACGGGGCATGTCAGTCTGCGGAGGTCCGCGCATACCGGATTAGAGTCGAAGCGGATCCCCGCAGGGCATGTCCGCGCAAAACTCAATTTTTACGACGGCGGTGTCGCACAATAAACTGCCCGGCGACGGGCTGTTTTGTATGCAACACCAATGCATTAAATTCCCCTTCTCCATCCCTGATCTGTCCTTTTCTTTTGTTTTTTGCCAAAAGGCAAGTGATCTCTTCCTCCTCCTTCATTGATGCCATGACTGAAATGGTGAGAAATGAGGGAATTTGTCACGAGCAAATTAAAATCAGGTCCAGCGTGGCTGCGGGAGGGTCTGGAGATTTCCTGGTGGGCTGGTTTGATGTGTGGGTTGCAGGGCCAGCACTCTCTGGTTTTTTTTGGTTTGTTTTTTAACTTTTTATTAACAACATATAAACAACATCGCTGCAGCTGCCAGCTCTCGTATTTTTTTTAACCTGTCAATCAATCCAGTAGGCGTGTCAGCAAATGACTAATCAGCTATACCTCAATTTGTGCCAAAGTTAAATGCCCCTTGTCTGCGGAGCTGGTCTGCAGCCGCTCAGGGTGGACGCTCGAACATGAAGTCTCAACCCTCTGCAGACAGTGTGCACAGTTTCTGCGCAGCTGACAGGACGCATGAGTATACTGGAGCCTTTAGGACCGAAGCATCATCATTTTACCAGCTTAAAAAAGAAGATCAAGTCAAGTCAAGGTTCTTTATCGTCATTCGCATCACATGTGGTACATGTAGTGGAACAAAACTGTGTACACAGGGTCCCAGTTACATCCAACAATAGCAAAAATATAAAGTGTAAAAAGAAACAGTAAATAAGGATCTAAGATATAAACTAGCATACAGGTAGTCCTCGAGTTACGACGGAGCCTCATTCATTTTATGCTTGTTTAGTGTTTAAATGGTTACTGTTGCACCGAGGGACTGAGAGAGAAATGCAATTTCAATCCTGTGTATGTCCTGTACATATTGCAGTTCTGACAATAAAGTTGACTTTGACTTTGACTAAATCAGGTTAGTAAATGACTTTTACCTGAAGCATGTTAAAAAATTACAAAATCTTTCGGGGGGTGTTGGCGCAACGTTTGTCACCTTTTTCATCCCTTCTGAGTTTGCAGGTATGCATATTATTATGACATTAGGGAGGGTACCGGCACTTATTTTTTTCCACTTAAAGCACTGGTCGCATTGTCCAATTATCACCAATAGATTGGAAAAATCCCTAGATAGGTCGCACCTACGTTTAGCTCTGCTGCAAATGTCTGCCACAGGAGCGCACAGCAAGGCTTTTAAGAAGATTAACACTTAAAAACAATTATTTGTTTGATAAAAATTATAGCAAATATGTGTCTGAGCTGAACTTTTCCTTAATAAATTAACGTAATTGTGAAATGAGCTGGATTTAAAATTTGTTTCGCCGAAAGTGATAACAAGCCATATATAGGTCGCACTGGTGTATAGGTCGCAGGCCTTTAAAAAAAAACATAAAAAGGTGCGACCTATACACAGGAAAATACGGTAATATATTTTTAACATATTTCTTCACTCTGCCACTATCTCCTGACAGACTGATGTTAGACAGGTAATCTCTGAAAAAAACTTAAAAAAAATATTGTCCCCTTGCTTCTCCCGGTGGTAAATAAGCATTTCTAAAAAAGCCACAGTGACCCGCCGTTAACCAGCCGGCTCCGAGAGGACATGCAGTGGAGGCGGAGCTGATCTCAGTTCAGCAGACCACGGGGAAGCAGAGCCATATATGGCTCTGAGGGGGAGGGAGCAGAATGCTTTTCCCTGTTGAAAATATTTCTAAGTGCTGCGCTCTACAGAAACTTACATATAGCTCCTTTAACATCCACTCTCTACCAACCGGTTCATGAACTTCACATCCCAGTCCAGTAGGTGGCAGTAATTGCACATTACGGGTTTTGCCAACCCCCAATAAACCAAAGGGAGAAGAAAAAGAAGAAAATACATGACGTTGTTGACTACATTTGAAAAAAATGTCAAGGCAGCTTAGCGTACAAAGTTTCTTCAAAAAGCCAAATAACTGCGATCGTGTTGAAAAAAAGAGGTGAAAAAAGCGGGAGTGATGCAGTGGAGGACGATGGACAAACAAGTAATCCGCCCTACACTGAGCGATCAACTTGTAGCAAGGAGGTTAGATGCTATCGTTTAATTGAATTGTTTATGCATCGTTATTTCATTTTATTTTTTGTTATTGCAGATGTAGATTCTCTGTTCAGCTTGTTTGGAACTATTATTAATTAAAATGAATGAAAAATATGGTAATTGTTTAAAAAAATTAAATGACTGATTAAAATTAATTTTGACCGGATATTTTTAACCCTGTCTGTCAAAACGACTGACAACGAAAAAGTCTAGCACAACCTCTGCTTCATCCATACATATTTTAGTTGTTTTGGTTTGTGTGACATCAACCATCTGCTTCTGAGAGTCAGCGCTGCAGAACACAAAGAATCAGGCTGCGACAACGATCCTCCCCACAGCAATATCTGCTGGCGTCCTACAGAGGAAACCACGAAGTGCTCTTTAATCCAGACATGTTTTTGTCTACAGTAAGAATTGTCCTTCATTAACGTGGCTTGGTTCGCTGTGGTTTGGGAGTTTGGGTTCGTGTGGGGAAACGAGACAGGATGACCTTCACAGGGTGGTCGTGTCTCATCGACCGGCACTAAAAGCTCAGGCCAGGCGCTCAGAAACCCAGCCGGAGGAAAAGGGTTTAAAATTCCAGCAGACATGCTTTGTGGTGCCGCTGCAGCTCCCAGCCCCTGTGGGCTTCGGGGGGTGGGGGGTTCACAAAATATGGAGACTGGCGTGAAAGGAGGTGATGAAAAACATCAGAAAATATCAAGTGTTTAATGAATAAAAGACAAAGAGGATATGCAGTTAGAGAGGACATGGGTGATGGAGGTAGGTGGAGTGAGCATATCACTCCCATCCTGGCGTCCCTTCATTGGCTCCCTGTGCACTACAGAATTCATTTTAAGCTTTTGCTATTTGTCTTTCAATGCTTGAACAACCTTGCCCCACCATATCTATCTCAGTTGCTTCAGTCTTACTGCCCAACCAGATCCCTAAGATCAGCTGATCGGTTGCTCGCTGATGAAGATTCCCAATCATCCAGGACATGGTAAACCCCCAAAAAATGTTATAAACAAAACAACTGGACTTTATTTATAACTGAAGACGTTTCGCTTCTCATCCGAGGAACTTCCTCAATTCAAAGAAACGAGTGTGGGATTGAAGTTATAAAGCAGAGTTGTTCTGTAAGCTTGCATAATGCAGATTGACACATGCAGATTGACCTCTCACTCTTCACAATACAGCTGATCGGTTGCTGCTGACAGTCCCTAAAACTAGGCTGAAGCTCAGAGGTGACAGAGCTTTTGCTGTTGTTGCTCCCAAGTTATGGAACAATTTACCCTTGAGTGTCAGAAAGGCCTCCTCTCTTCCTGTTTTTAAATCTCGTTTAAAAACACAATGTGATCTTGTCTTATATGGCACCTGCTGGGAACCTGGTATTTGTGTGTTTTGTATGTTTCTTATTATTATCTTAATCTATTCTTGTCGTAGTGAAGTTGTTCAGAGTGAGGTGGAGACCATCATCAAGAAAATGAAGCTTCATCCTGCACCCTGGATCCCTTCCCCTCATCTCTCATAAAATCCAATCACTCTGCAATAAGCCCATTAATCACACAAATAATAAATAAGTCTCTATAATCTGGTCATGTTCCACTGCCTCTAAAAACTGCCATCATTAGGCCTCTTCTGAAAAAATCTAATTTGGATCCCGACATTTTTTCTAATTACCGCCCAATTTCCCACCTCCCATTTCTGTCTAAAGTGCTGGAAAAAGCAGTTGCTGCTCAGCTGCAGGACCACCTACAGCAACACTCTCTGTATGAGAAGTTCCAGTCTGGATTCAGAGTAGCTCACAGTACTGAGACTGCATTGCTGAGAGTTACCAATGATGTCCTCATGGCTGCTGACACTGGTTCTCCCTCCATCCTTGTCCTCCTTGACCTCACTGCAGCTTTCGACACTGTGGACCATAGTATCCTCCTCCACCGTCTTCATGTGGAGGTCGGTCTCTGTGACACTGTCCTGGACTGGTTCAAATCTTTCCTCTCCAATAGGCTGGAATGTGTTAGTCTTGGCAATGCCACTTCCCAGACAGTCTGTAGCCGTGTTTCCATCAAGGTTTCTAGGTGCGCATTTTGAAGTATCGCAGCAGAAAAGCTTAATGGAAACGGCAAAATCCGTATTTACTTTCTCAAGTTCGCCAAAAAGTTTATACGCTCGCTTGAGGTGGTTTTTGGGATCTTCGAAAATGAGCAGATGCGCAAAACGACAGATGGAAACACATTTGCCGACTCGTGCTGCCGTAGCGAACATTCACGTCACGTGACTGATCAGCTGTTTCCGCTCCGGACAACATGTAACATCGCTAAAACTAGTTGGCATGACAGAATAAATACAACTCGCCCGATAGCAACACGTACCTGAAATATTCTCTCCATTTTGATGAGATGTGTGGCCGGGTTCTGTTTACAACCGCTACTTCCTGTTTACTGTAGACATGCGCAGTGCTGACGTCTGACGTAATGACGCTGACGTCTGACGTAATGACGCTGACGTCTGACGTAATGACGCTGTGCGCGGCTTGGAAGAAGCGCTTCAAGCCAGTAGATGGAAACACTTCTGATCTGCATTAATTTGTATTTACATATTTGCGAGGTAGCTCAAAATTCGAAATGAAAATGGATGGAAACACAGCTAGTGTCTCCTGTGGTGTCCCTCAAGGGTCAGTTCTGGGGCCCCTGCTGTTTTACCTTAGGTAAAAATGGACTCTCATCTTACATTTGAAAATAACATTAAGCTTCTGTTTAAAACCTGCTTCTTCCATCTTCGAAACATCTCCAGACTTCGCCCATCCCTAACTTTTTCTGATGCTGAGAAACTCGTCCATGCTTTTGTCTCCTCCAGGCTCGACTACTGCAACTCCCTGTTTATTGGAATCCCTGGTAAATACCTTCAGAAGCTTCAATATATTCAAAACAGTGCAGCAAGGATTTTGTTGAGAGTTCGTAAATTTGAACATATTACGCCCATTCTCCATAACCTTCATTGGCTTCCTGTCACCTACAGAATTCAGTACAAAACTGCTCTCATTACACACCAATGCTTACACGGAACTTCACCAGATTATCTAAAGGACATTCTTGCACCATATTCATCCACCCGGTCTCTACGATCACAGAACAGTAATCTACTTCACATTCCACGAACCAAATTAAGGACCATGGGAGACCGGGCATTCTGTGTGGCTGCCCCCCGCCTATGGAACTCCCTCCCTGACTACCTGAGAGCTCCACAGTCACTGGTTGACTTTAAACAAGGCTTAAAGACTTTTCTTTTTAAGCAAGCCTACTCTGCCTCCACATGATTTTATCTTTGATCTTAGTTGATATTATCATTGTTTTAATTGATTTTATTATTGATTTTTGTTGTTTTATCATTGATTTTACTTGATTTTATCACTTGTTTTTATTTGATCATTGATTTTAGTTGCACTTTGTAGCACTTTGAGATTTTTGTTAATGAAAAGTGCGTTACAAATTAAATTCATTATTATTATTATTATTACAGCAGTTTGGCTAGCCCTGCGGTTTTTAAAATGTGCTAGAGAAATAAAGTTGATTGATTAATTGAGGACAGAGGTTTCAGAGGACAGAGTGAGATGGAGGAGGATGACTCGCTGTGGAGGCCCCTGAAAACAGAACAGCCGAAAGAAGAAGAAGAAGAAGACAACTTTAATAAGTAAAATCTAGAAAAGTTTTATAAAATATCACCTGTCTTGACATGCGATATGTCAGTGTCCCTCGTTGCTGAAGGATTTCAATAGTGAATGTTTGTAGTTTTCAAGTTGAGTATTTTTCCTGGACTGGATTTGAACCTGAAATGCAAGTAAACCTGGTGAGTGGAGGGAGCAACTTTATCCACCACCAGGTGCAATGGCGGAGCCTGGGGGTGGCCAATGGTGGCCTGGATCACAACAGATTTCTCTTGGGTAACCCAAACATTTGAAGAAACTACTGTATATGTTTAAGCAATATAAAAAATGAGAAACCATAGTTACCTCAAATGATCAGGGAGGCCTGATATATTTCATACCAATGACAGCTAAATATCTGTCAAATTTACTGATTTGTTGCCTTTTTAGTTTTTCCAATTCAATTCCATTCAAAAATACTTTATTAATCCCAGAGGGAAATTAAATGTTGTTATAACTCATCATCCTGGATTCATAAGAGTTGTTCTAGATGCTGATGGCTGTGGGCAGGAAGGATCTCCTGTAGCGGTCTGTCTTACAGCGGACCTGAAGACACTGTTGTTGTATGACCGTCTGATGAAGAGGATGCTGAGGGTTGTCTGTAATGTTCATCATTTTATGAAGAATCCTTCTTTGTACAATCATCTCCAAAGGTTCTAGAGGAGTCCCCAGAACTGAGCCAGCCTTCTTTATGAGCTTGTTGATCTTTTTAAAGTGACTTGCTCAGGTGCTGCTCCCCCAGCAGATGATGGCAGAAGAGACAGCGCTCTCTACAACAGACTTAAAGAAAATATGCAGCATCTTGCTGCAAACACTGAAGGACTTCAGCTTCCTCAAGAAGTACAGTCTGATCCGTCCCTTCTTGTAGACACTTCATTGTTGCATCTTCAGTCCAGTCTGCTGTCCAGGTGAGCCCCAAGGTCTTTATACTTCTCCACCACCTCCACTTCTTCTTCCATGATTGAAATAGTGTTGGACCTGCCCCTGTTTCTCCTGAAATCTACAATCATCTCCTTTGTTTTGCTCACATGAGATGATTGTTTCCACACGATGCCACAAAGCAGCCCACCAGTTCCCTGTACTCAGCTTCTTGTCCATCTCTGATACACCCGACCACTGCAGAGTCATCTGAATATTTCTACAGAAGACAGGAGTTTGTTTTGTACTGGAAATCTGAAGTGTACAGAGTGAAAAGGAATGGTGAGAGTACAGTCCCCTGTGGTGCTCCTGAGCTACTGACCACCTGGTTAGACACATAACCCTTCAGTCTCCCAAACTGTGGTCTGTTTGTCAGGTAGTCTTTGATCCAGGTGATTTTTTTTTCATTCCTTCAACATTTATTAATACTCCTGTTTCTGATTTTGACGCTCGAAGGATTAAAGGCAACTGCTTGCAGATCAGTTTGTTTCTCCTTCTTCACACGCTACAGTGGTGACCTGCGACGTGAAATATGTCAAGATCAAACGAGGATGTTGTTTCTTCTTCGGACCCCGCCGCCGCGACGTCTGCTCAGCTGTTGCAGCCGAACCCAGCCGACTTTGCTCCCGCAGCGAGTGTTAAGCTCCCGGAGTTCTGGCAGAGTGACCCGGTTTCGTGGTTCCAGCACATCGAGGCACTCTTTCGCCTCCGAGGCGTGAACGCAGATGAAACCAGGTACTTCTTGGTCGTGTCGGCTCTGGATATGCAGTCAACCCGCAAAGCCATGCCGCTGCTGCGCGACCCGCCACACGTGGGCAAATATGGCGCCCTCAAAGAGTTTCTGCTTCGAAGGTACACTTTGACTTCAACTGAGAGGGCTGATAAACTGCTTTCCCTGCCTGGTTTGGGTGACGGCACGGCTGTGAACATGATGGACAAAATGCTGTCGCTACTTGGTTCAGACGACGGGGGTTTCCTTTTCCCTCACATATTCCTGCGCCAGCTTCCGTCGCAAGTGAGGGCTACTTTGGCCAATTCCCCTTGTTTATCTACCGGTGATTACCGGAATCTTCACTAGCATTTATTAATACAGTACAGGTTAGTCTCACTGAGCCTCGAGGACTCATTTACAAGAGAGACCTGATTTAAACAAAGAACACAGATGAACACAGAAGTTTGCTAAGTTTGATTAGCTGTGGCGTCATTTTGAATCAGGTTGACTTTAAAAGTTAATGAGTTGTAGACGTGCCCCCATTGATTAGTGTCAATGAAAACAAGACAAAGGAACAGGAAATAAAAGCATCATCGCACTCCTTTCAGCTTAAGGCGAAGGAGAAATGAAGACACAAACAATGGACACCCTGTCGTGACTTCTGGTTTGTGCGTTCAGCTTGGAGAACTTCCGTTTCCTTCTGGAAGCTAGGAAGCCATAAAGATGAAGAGCAAACACAAGAGGAGTGAAGACAGAAACACCAGGCCGAAACAAGAAGCTGAGGACAAACACAAGTGGCCTGGTGTTTGCCTGTTGTTAAAAAACAGCCGCTCTACAATGGACACTTTGAAACAGAAAGGAGATAGAGTCCAAAAGGAAGAGAAAAAAGACAGGGACATTTTCACAGCAGGCCGCCTTGACGCTCTTGAAGAGTAAAGCTCTGTTGAAAATGAAACAAAACCCGTGAAGAGCAAAAAGGAACCACCTCAGTTGGCACCGCAGCCCGGCTAAAGCGTGGCGAACAAAAGAGTGGGATTCTTGTAGAGACGGAGGACTGTGGACGGGTTGCCTCCCCCTTCATCGATACAGATTACAGACATGGACCACAGATGGCCAGCGCGTCTCGTCTTTTCACCGCCACAGTGAAGAATGGCCAGTGGTGGTCCCTCCCCCCATACCGCACCCCTCCCTATTTTCTCTTTTGTCAGCACGTGTGTCCATCAAATGGAAGCGTGTGTCTGGGACAATAGCAGCCAGACAGAGTCCACCTACCCCCCACAGGGAAGCTGAATAGGGGGCACGTGGGCCTTGTCATGGAGAGAACAATGGCACAGGGGCAGCAGGCAGGGTGGCACCCCAGCAGTGATGATGAGGGGCAGCCTGGGTGGCCCTGAGGTCACAATCCAACCTGAAGGATCTCCGTCGTTTTAGCAGAAAGGAAAGAAATCTACACTACAGCTTTTGGTTCAGCATCTGTTCTATTCAGACAAATGGTCCCAAATGTACCTCCTGGTCTGGAGGTTAAAACAGGAAGTGACATGTTGACCCCATGAACCTGCACATTATTTATGGCCCACGAGCACTACTGTGCACCAAGACAAACTAACAACACAATGTGCCAAATTGGTTTTTACCACTTTGTTTAACTTTTGCCTGCAGATTATTTACCTTTCGTTGCTTATGCATAATGTCTTAGAACAACACAATAAATACATCTCACTACTGTACAGTTCCACAACAGTTTTTCCATTTTCCAGGCAGCGGCTGACTCCATTTATTCCCAAACTGCCTGAAGTCTGCCTGAGATCAATTACCCATTACTTTTTCATCCCCTATAGCGCTCTGTGCATGAGTGGAAGAGCAGCTGGAGCCAAAAAAACTAAACATTAAAGCTCTTCTAACCAACACCCTTAAGGTAGCTGTAACTGCTGGGAGTCGAGTGACAGGGGAGTCGTCCAATTGTCTCAAAATGATTGCGGGGGCGTGGGTTGCAGAGGCTAGAGGACTTGCTGCTTGAATTTCAGGAGAAATCGAACCCTTTTAAATATATTTTCTAATTTCTAGATGACTAAAAGTGCCTCTTCTTGTCACAGAAAGCTTCTTAAATTACAGCTTGGAATATTTAGGTCCAACCACTGAGATGACTGATAATTATTGGGGACTGCCCAGTAAGGCAGCACCTATTATTATCCACCTGACAAAGGTTTCTTAACTTTATATCTTTAATGTGGCCCAAACTGCAACATGTACCCTCACAAATTACCCTCAGCACTGGCTCTCCTCAAGGATGTGTGCTGAGCCCTCTTCTGTTCACTCTGCTCACATATGATTGTACAGCCACACTTCCAGGCTGTCATATTGTTAAGTTTGCAGATGATACAGCGGTGGTGGGATGCATCACAAACAATGATGAGTCCAGCTACAGACAGGAGGTGGAACATCTGGAGAGCTGGTGCAAAGAGAATAATCTTCACATGAATGTGAAGAAGACAAAGGAGATGATTGTGGACTTCAGAAGGAACAAACACACCCACGCCCCACTGAAAATAGGTGGGTCTGCAGTGGAAGTGGTCTCCAGCTACAAATACTTGGGTGTACACATGAATGATAACCTCAGCTGGAGCAACAACACCACCAGCCTGATCAAGAAAGGTCATCAGAGACTCTACTTCCTCAGACGGCTGAGACGTGCTGGTCTGAGCAGCCCAGTTCTCACCTCGTTCTACAGGTGTGCAGTGGAGAGCGTCCTGTGCTCCAGCATCAACGTGTGGCATGGAGGCTGCACAGTTGAAGAGAGGAAAGCTCTACAGAGAGTGGTGAAGGCTGCACAGAAGTCTGTTGGAGTCAGTCTCCCCACCATCACAGACATTTACACCTCCAGATGCAGGAAAAGAGCCACCTGCATCATGAAAGACCTCACTCATCCAGCACACTCACTCTTTGCCCCACTCCCCTCAGGACGGAGGTTGAGGAGCATCAAGTGTAGAACCACTAGACTGAGGAACAGCTTCTACCCTGAGGCTGTTAGACTCATGAATAAATAAAAATAAAATAAAAAATAAACACTGCAAAATATCACATTGTGCTGATGCTGATCTGTTTTCTTGTTGCTGTGTTCATCTGTGTTCATCTGTGACCATCTGCTCATACAAACTCATGTTCGTGCCGCTGTTTATTCCCACTATATTAGGCTTAGTGTATTAATAGTTGATGTTTTTCTTAGTTAATTCTAGATGTTATTACTGTTTTTCTCTTGCATTTGTTGTTGGATGTAACTGGGACCCCGTGTACATAATCTCGTTTTCATCACATGTACCACATGCGGTGCAAATGACAATAAAGACTCTCTGACTCTGACTCTGAAATATTATATCAAAACGACCGACTCAGCACTTTGATGCTATTACTTTTATTGGCATTTTGAGTTACCATGGTGACATAATTTGCAAACAAAAACGCAATTTTTATTAGTAATTTTTCATAGACTCGGGTTGCAAATCAAATTCTGGCTGCCTGAAGGCAGCCAGAAAGAACCTGACCCAGGGCATCAGTGAGGCCAAGGAGCAGTATTCCAGGAAAATAGCTCACCGTTTCAAGGACAGCAAGGATACACGCAGTCTGTGGCAGGGAATACAGACCATCACAGACTACAAACCCCCCCCCCCCAGACCTGTGACAGCTCAACCTCTACGCTGAATGAACTGAATGAGTTCTTCGCTCGGTTTGAGGCAAGTAACAGCACACCTGCACATAAATTCCCCCCCTCTCCTGATGGCCAGGTGCTGGCGCTGTCCTCAGACAGCGTAAGGCGTTCATTCATCAAGATTAACGCCCGGAAGGCCTCTGGTCCTGACAACATACCTGGTCGTGTGCTGAAAGACTGTGCAGGGGAACTCGCAGCGGTCTTCACGGACATCTTTAACATCTCACTAAGCCAGGCCATCGTCCCCACCTGTTTCAAAGCCACCACCATCATCCCTGTCCCAAAGAAGGCAACGCCCGCATGCCTCAATGACTATCGCCCAGTAGCACTCACCCCCATCCTGATGAAGTGCTTTGAACGGCTAGTCATGAAAAGCATCACATCTGTCCTCCCTGCCTCCCTGGATCCCTTCCAATTTGCATACCGACCTAATCGCTCAACCGACGATGCCATCTCCTCTGCCCTCCACACAGCTCTCACACATCTGGACACGAAGGACTCTTATGTTAGAATGCTGTTCATCGACTTCAGCTCGGCATTCAACACCATCATCCCCCAACAGCTCATCCATAAACTGGACAGTCTGGGGCTGAACACCTCAATGTGTAACTGGCTGCTAGACTTCCTGACCGGGAGACCACAGACAGTACGGATCGGGAGTAACACATCTAGCACCATCACATTGAACACAGGGGCCCCACAAGGATGTGTGCTGAGCCCCCTTCTATTCACCCTGCTAACACACGACTGCACACCATCGTACAGCTCCAACCACTTCATCAAGTTTGCGGACGACACAACAGTGGTAGGTCTCATCAGCAACAACGATGAGACGGACTACAGGAACGAGGTGAGCCGCTTGGCCTTGTGGTGCGGACACAACAATCTCACTCTCAACGTGGAGAAGACAAAGGAGATTGTCGTGGACTTCAGGAAGAGGGATGCACAACATGCCCCTCTGACCATCAACAGCACCGCAGTGGAGAGAGTGGACAGCACCAAGTTCCTGGGAGTGCACGTCTCAAAGGACCTGTCCTGGAGCAGGAACACTGCAGCACTGGCGAAGAAGGCTCACCAGCGCCTCTACTTTCTCCGCAAGCTGAAAAGGGCTGGAGCTTCAACCTCCATCATGTGCACCTTCTACAGAGGTGCCATAGAAAGTGTCCTGACCAGCTGCATCACTGTGTGGTTTGGTGCATGCACTGCATCCTGCCGCAAGAGCCTCCAGCGCATCGTGAAAGCAGCTGAGAAGATCGTCGGCACCTCCTTGCCCTCACTGCAGGACTTACACAGCAAACGCCTCACTCGGAAAGCCCACCGCATGGCAGGTGATCCCACACACCCACTACACAGCCGCTTTAGACTGCTGCCATCAGGGAGGAGACTGAGGAGTCTCCAGGCTCGTACCAGCAGACTGAGAGACAGCTCTGTTCATCAGGCAGTCAGAATGCTAAACACTCTGCCTGCTCTGCCTCCCCTCCCATTTGAACTGCCTTAACACAAAAAACTTTCTCACACATTACCACTCAACACAAAGTTTTTAACACTGGACTCTGTGTCATCAAACGGGTTATTCACTAAACTCTCGGTCATGTGTTCATTCAGTTTGCACTACTTCTCATATTTGCACTAATGTTTGTATTACATTACTGCCTATAGTCATACTACTGTTTACATTCACTGTTTACATTTATTAATACTGTTTACATTTATTACTACTGCTTTACATTTATTACTACTGTTTACATTTACACTACTTTTATCTACACTACTGCAGATACATATACAGCATTCTCTGACTAGCCTTATCTAAGGATGCCAAATGTGCCTTATGTGCCTCACTGCATATGCCACTTTGCCTCTATACCAACATCAACTACCTCATACATATACTGTGTACATTAACTTATATGCTGCTGTGCCACTCTTTGCAAATGTCAATGCTAGAACCTTCAGTTTATTTTATAGATATACTTTTTATACTTTTTATACTACTATGCAAAAACTCAGGACAGTATTACACTTTTATTATTTCATTTTATGCTTATGTTCATTGGGTGTTTGGTGTTTTAGGGGTGTTTGGTGTTTCAGTGTTGGTGTAAATTTTCATACTTTTATACTATTATGAAAAAACTCAGGACAGTGTTACACTTTTTTACTATTTTATGCTTATGTGTATTAAATGTTTTAGTGTTTAGTGTTTAGATGGTTACTGTTGCACCGAGGGACTGAGAGAAACGCAATTTCGGTCCTGTGTATGTCCTGTACATATTGCAGTTCTGACAATAAAGTTGACTTTGACTTTGACTTTGAAATATCCAAGACGGTCGCCTGAACTAAAAAGAAAGAAAAAAAACTGTAAATCAGCCATTTTTAGAGGTATTAATCTGAAATTTGGTGTGGTAGTAGTTGAGACCAATGTCCAATAAATAATGAATAAAAATAATTTCAAGGTGGTCGCCAAAGCTAACTTTAAATGGCTTTTTAATTCAGCTATTTTTGCACATAGAACAGAAATTTGGTGTGGTTACAGCTGAGAACCTTTCTCATCACATCCAAATCAAAAATCCAATCCAAATCCACAATCCAAATCAAAAATCCAAGATGGTTACCATTGCTTAAAATAAACCATGACTAACCCATTGCTATTTTGATATGTTGAGCTGAAATTTGGTATGAAGGTAGCTGAGAGCAAACTCAAACACATAGGACTGTCAAATCATCATTTTAAAATGGCCACCACGTGGCAGCCCCCATCAAAAGTTTCTGCAGGAACTTTCTAGTTTTAACAAGCGACCGTCAATGTCCCCCCTCACTGATGGATTTGAATAGTTATTATTTTTAGTTTTGGAGATTAGTGCTTTTCTAGAATACAAGTGACCAGATAGATAAAATGGTGGAGCCACGGGGTGGCCAGTGGTGGTCTTGACCTTGATAGAATAATCTTCAGCCACCTCAATCATTTGAGAAATATACAGTACATATCATTGTGAGATAAATTCCTCAAAGGGTCAGAGTAATCTGTTTACATACATTTATAGTGGTGGCCATGTTGGATTTTGAAGTGGCAACCCAGTTTTTTGATAATGACCTTTCTTATACCAAGATGAAGACACACACTAAAATGGAAGTCGGTAGCTAACTTATGAGTGGACCGATGGAGGGATACTTCCAGCTCCCCCTCTTTGCTTTGCGACAGGGGAAAATAAACATCCTGCATGTTGGTAAGACCCCAACAACGTGCACACGTGAAGCATGTTGACGCCTGAAGAGTGACTTCCAGTGTTTTTAGAAAGCAGAGAGTCGTGTTAAAGGTTTATTACTGTAAGTCAACGAGGACACAGCAGGTTGGTTGGACAACCTGCTCCTGGTACAACTACAGGCTGAAGCCCACGAGCAAGCACCAAGCAGGAGGGCTCAGAACAGATGCATCATCACTTCTGGGACACCTTTGATGCAACTTATTGGATTGGGTCCTGGACAGAAGGGGGTCCATCTCCGGTTGCTTGTATTTCCATGCATGCACTCAGGAACATACATGCTGGTTTGCAAGTGTTGTTCTGCGGGGGTCAGGACGCATTGTGGCAGGGGAGGAGGGACAAATGCTTGGAACAGCTGGGCTAAGTCTGCAAGGGGACACACCGGGGGGGTATAGGGAAGTGATGTACATCCAGGCAGGCAGGACGCTGACAGCTCTTTTGAAGCAGCAGCTGGTTAGAGTGGGGGTCTTACCAGCTGTGCCTCTGCTGACCTCTCCTCACTGTTCTCCACCTCGTCCTCCTCCTTAAAAAAACCTTCTCCTCCCCACCCCCCACAGAACCAAATGGAGGCAGAAACACACACAACCATCTGTCAGTAGTGGGGCAGTTGTCTCCTTGATTGCTTCAAAACGGTGTGTTCAGTAAAGAAACTCCCTGGAGACGTGAACTGTGATTAGTCTGGCTCCCGCTGATATCACAGATCCACAAATATCCATCGCTATTTTCCCTACGTCTTCAGACAAAATCCTACAGCTGGTCAGGGTTCATAGATTATAACAAGCGGTATCTGGATGCCCTGTCTCTGAGGGATTTAAACAGTGAAGGTTCATAGGTTTGGAGATGAGAGTTTTGCCAGTAAACCTGAATATTTTTGGTGCAAGAAATTCAAGTAGTAAGGAGTTACACTGTGATGAACAAAGGAAGGTTATTTATTTATTTATTTACTTATTTATTCCTTTTTATGAGACAGCACAGAGTGAGGGATCCTGGCGAGTGGAGGGAGCAAATTTTATCCTACACTAAATTTATAGCAGTTTTTTTAAAGGTGGAGCCAAGGGGTGGCCAACGGTGGCCTTGGCCACCATAGATTAATCTTCAGCCATCCCACTGGCCACCACAATGAGATGAGCAAACAATACTTTAGAGACTGAGAATCTTCACCAGCATAATACTTTAGAGGCAACAAAGTTCATGCTCAATCATCCAGGTACCAAATCCAATATTTCTCAGTCAGGTCATCAGGACAGTTTATAAAAACTAGAAAGTATAGTTTCCTCAGTCAAATGACTGGGGTGCTCAGTTTACACACACACACACACACATATATATACAGGTAGTCCTCGACATATGACGGCCTCGAGTTACGAGATTTCAGGGTTACGACACGCATCTCTATTAAAAAAAAAATCATTATTATTATTTTGAAATTTTTTATTTTGAAGCCGAGTTACGCAGTTTCCGGCAGTTTCCCGTTTTGCTAGCTGTGGAGGCTACAGGTGCCTGTACTCTCTAAAAAAGCTAAGTCTGGTCCTCTGGACATTCAAAAAAATAAAATAAAACTTGTTGGACCAAGCTGGACAGGCAGCAGTTGTGGAAAAGTAGCTGTTTTATGGACGCGGTTTTACAACGTAAACGAATGGAGAATCCGGAGGAGAGAGGGAGAAACGGAGGAAATGGCTTCACCAGCAGTCCAGAGTAGTAAATTAACTCTTTTTTTTCACTTCATTATGGCTTTCAAATGTATGCGTTTTTTGATAATTATGTAGGGTACTGTGTTAGGATAGGCTTAGTGCTTGGTAAAATAAAGTACTGTACGTATAAGGTGCAGTTTGGACTAGGGATGCACCGATACCGATACCAGTATCGGGTATCGGTCTGATACCATGTGCTAGTACTCGTACTTGTACTCATAAAAGGGTGCCGATACTACAGGACCCGATACCAGTTTCATTTCATTTCATTGACTATGTAAGAGTTCAAATGTAAAACATTTTATTTTTTTGTACAAGTTTGGACATACTTTACAGATTACCAATAGTAATGTACTTTGTTCATTTATGTTTGAAGTGTCTAATGAAAATAAACAGTTTAAGTTAATTAGAATGATTTTTAAAAATATTAATTAGTACTTGTATCGGTACTTGGTATCGGCAAGTACTTTAATGTAAGTACTTGTACTTGTACTCGGTTTTCAAAAATCTGGTATCGGTGCATCCCTAGTTTGGACGTATGTTTCGAGTTACGTCGAAATTTGCTTTACGACGCCACGTTGGAACGGAACTCCATCGTAAGTCGGGGACTACCTGTATATATCATTCACAATAAAAATTTTGTCCATGTCTGTGTGTTTGTGTGGCTGTTTGTTACCAAAATACCTCATGAATGACCTGATCAACTTTAATGAAACTCCCTGATAGTACAAAGTAATTACTGGTTGTACATCTTTAAACCACTTTAAATTTTCGAGTCCATCTGATTCAAGATGGCCACCACAGCCAACTAAACAGCTCTAACTGTCCACTTCAGTGCTAATCTTTTTATTTCATGGAGTAAAGCTACCAATAAAAAAAAATAATAAAAAGCTCTGGGGGTACTTGAAGAGAGTGTCTAATATTTTCTACGTCGGGCCGTTTTGAAGAAGAGCCTGACTCATGCGTCTCATCGCCCCCACCCCCTCGATGGGTCCTGCCTGACAGGAGATCAGCACTACATGTAATCGGCTCGGACCGAACAGCTGCCTGACATAGGCAGCATCATAATAATAATAATAATAATAATAATGAATTCAATTTATACCACACTTTTCATTAATAAAATCATCACTTCAGAAAAGCTTATTCAAAACACCACTAAGACATGCACATCTACACACTGACACCAGCTCTGTCCTGAGGTTTCACCCTGTCATGTGTAGCTGGGGCGTTAGTCGAAGACGCCGAGGAGGAAAACGTGTCAGGAGACAGAGGGAGAGGAGGAAAGTGAAGAATGTAGGACTGAGGGTTGCAACTCTAAATGTGGGGACAATGACAGGCAAAGGTAGAGAGCTGGCTGACATGATGCAGAGAAGAAAGGTAGATGTTTTATGTGTCCAAGAGACCAAGTGGAAGGGCAGCAAGGCTCGCAGTATTGGAGCAGGGTTCAAACTGTTTTACCATGGTGTGGATAGAAAGAGAAATGGAGTAGGGGTGGTCCTGAAGGAGGAGTTGGCAAAGAATGTAGTAGAGGTGAAGAGAGTGTCAGATAGGGTGATGTGTCTAAAGGTAGAAGTAGAAGGTCTGATGCTAAACATAGTAAGTGGTTATGCTCCACAGGTTGGATGTGATGGGGAGGAGAAAGATAAATTTTGGAAAGATTTGGATGAAGTGATAGAGAGTATTCCCAGGGAGGAAAGAGTGGTGATTGGAGCAGACCTGAATGGACATGTTGGTGAAGGAAACAGAGGGGATGAGGAAGTGATGGGTAGGTTTGGTGTCAAGGAAAGAAACCAGGAAGGACAGATGGTGGTGGATTTTGCCAAGAGAATGGAAATGGCTATAGTCAATACCTATTTCCAAAAGAGGGAGGAACATAGAGTGACCTATAAGAGTGGAGGAAGGAGTACGCAGATCGACTACATTCTGTGTAGAAGAGGAAACCTGAAGGAGATTGGAGACTGTAAGGTTGTGGCAGGGGAGAGTGTGGCCAGACAGCATCGGATGGTTGTGTGTAGAATGACTGTTGTTGCGAAGAAGAGAAAAAGAGTAAAATCAGAGAAGAAGACCAAATGGTGGAAGCTAAAGAAGGAAGAATGTTGTGAGAAATTCAGAGACGAGCTGTTAAAGGCTCTGGGTGGTAAGAAAGAGCTTCCAAGTGACTGGGCTACTACAGCAACAGTAATTAGAGAGACAGGTAGGAAGGTACTTGGTGTGTCATCTGGACAGAGAATGGATGATAAGGAAACCTGGTGGTGGAATAGTGAAGTGCAGGACGCCATTCAAAGAAAGAGATTAGCCAAGAAGAAATATGACAGTGAGAGGACTGAAGAGAGGAGACAGGAATATAAGGAGATGGGACATAGAGCAAAGAGGGAAGTAGCTAAGGCAAAGCAGAGGGCGTACAATGAGTTATATGGGAGACTGGACACTAAAGAGGGCGAGAAGGACTTGTACCGATTGGCAAGACAGAGGGATCAGGCTGGAAAGGATGTGCAGCAGGTTAGGCTTATTAAAGATGGGAATGGGAATGTTCTAACAAGTGAGGAGAGTGACAAGAAAGTTAATTCTCAATAGTCCAGGTATCAAATCCGCTCATTCTCAATCAGTTCATCTGGACAGTTTCTTTTTAGCAGAAACGTTTCACCCTCACTCCAGAGGGCTTCCTCAGTCAGAGTAGTCCAAAGCACACTGAAGTTAACCCACCAAGTAAGCAACTTATGTGGACCAACCAGTTTGCTGTAGCCAAGATGGTTTCTGGGGGTGTGTCCCTCGTCGACTCCTCCCAGGCAGGCAGACATGTCCAAAGTGGTTCAAGACAAGAAAGTTAATTCTCAATAGTCCAGGTATCAAATCCGCTCATTCTCAATCAGTTCATCTGGACAGTTTCTTTTTAGCAGAAACGTTTCACCCTCACTCCAGAGGGCTTCCTCAGTCAGAGTAGTCCAAAGCACACTGAAGTTAACCCACCAAGTAAGCAACTTATGTGGACCAACCAGTTTGCTGTAGCCAAGATGGTTTCTGGGGGTGTGTCCCTCGTCGACTCCTCCCAGGCAGGCAGACATGTCCAAAGTGGTTCAAGACAAGAAAGTTAATTCTCAATAGTCCAGGTATCAAATCCGCTCATTCTCAATCAGTTCATCTGGACAGTTTCTTTTTAGCAGAAACGTTTCACCCTCACTCCAGAGGGCTTCCTCAGTCAGAGTAGTCCAAAGCACACTGAAGTTAACCCACCAAGTAAGCAACTTATGTGGACCAACCAGTTTGCTGTAGCCAAGATGGTTTCTGGGGGTGTGTCCCTCGTCGACTCCTCCCAGGCAGGCAGACATGTCCAAAGTGGTTCAAGACAAGAAAGTTAATTCTCAATAGTCCAGGTATCAAATCCGCTCATTCTCAATCAGTTCATCTGGACAGTTTCTTTTTAGCAGAAACGTTTCACCCTCACTCCAGAGGGCTTCCTCAGTCAGAGTAGTCCAAAGCACACTGAAGTTAACCCACCAAGTAAGCAACTTATGTGGACCAACCAGTTTGCTGTAGCCAAGATGGTTTCTGGGGGTGTGTCCCTCGTCGACTCCTCCCAGGCAGGCAGACATGTCCAAAGTGGTTCAAGACAAGAAAGTTAATTCTCAATAGTCCAGGTATCAAATCCGCTCATTCTCAATCAGTTCATCTGGACAGTTTCTTTTTAGCAGAAACGTTTCACCCTCACTCCAGAGGGCTTCCTCAGTCAGAGTAGTCCAAAGCACACTGAAGTTAACCCACCAAGTAAGCAACTTATGTGGACCAACCAGTTTGCTGTAGCCAAGATGGTTTCTGGGGGCGTGTCCCTCGTCGACTCCTCCCAGGCAGGCAGACATGTCCAAAGTGGTTCAAGACAAGAAAGTTAATTCTCAATAGTCCAGGTATCAAATCCGCTCATTCTCAATCAGTTCATCTGGACAGTTTCTTTTTAGCAGAAACGTTTCACCCTCACTCCAGAGGGCTTCCTCAGTCAGAGTAGTCCAAAGCACACTGAAGTTAA
>JBBPBX010022944.1:0-32101 GCA_038048925.1 Garcialebias charrua | reverse complement strand
GCAGAGAATGAGAGAGTGAGATAGGGAGAAGGAAGAAAGAGAGAGAGAAAAAGACATTGAATGCGCATTCAATGGAGACAGACCCATACAACCTGATGAGTTGTTTTCCTCAGTGGCTTGCTTGCGTTGACTGACGTGGAGGAGGAAAATCATGTTTTATATTCTTGCAAGGTATTTCCTGCTCCAACCAATGACAGAAGCCCTGCTTTGTTCTCTTGTAGGGTGCTCCCCCCCCTTAACTGCCAGAAGGCTTCTATCTTGTGAAACAGGAAATACCATTTGCTTTTTTCAGCTTGCAGAACTTTGGGCTTGAGAGTGAAGGATAATATTCATTCATTCATCCAACCTTTATTTATACAGGCTAGCCTCAGCACAGTTCTATGTTACACAGTTCTATTTTTAATCTGATTGAAACTAATACACAACTATTATGTAATTAATACACAAGTGCTTTATGATCAAGGTATTAACTGTTTTACAAATGTTTATGCAATCATGTCTTATGTGTGTAGCAGGATGACCTGCGGTCTTTGAAAGCACCACACATTTAGAGATGTGATTGGTGGGTCTGGGGCTACTTCCGGTATAAAAAGGGGGTAGTCCTCATTAGTAGACACGTCATCCGCGCTAGCGTTGCGCCAGCGTTGAGGTGCAGGGTCGCGATGATCAACTGTTCTCGCGACATGGACGAGTTTCCTGTTTCCCTCTGCTTTTGAGGTGGAACACACTGCTGCTGTTTGTCCTTTGGCGACCGTCCTGTTCCCTGTTTGTTCGTGGCCGTGTGACTGTGCTGTGGTCCGGATTGATTGTCCCGACTGGTTCTGCTCCCCTTCCGGGTCGTCCCTTGCCTGCCTGCTGGTCCTGGGACTGTTTGGGGCCCGCTGTCTGGACGGCGTGGCGTGGGTCACGTCACGCGTCCTGCGGGCCGAGCTGAAGCCGACTGATGCCAGCTCAACCATTCACACAGGTCAGGTGTCGGTTGGAGTGGCGTCTCCAGGTGCAGCGGATTACACCAGGGTGGACTCTGGAACTACTGAGAGGGACTGTGTGTGGGGTTTTTCCCTTTTAACATATTTTGTATTGTATTGTATTTCTGAATTGCACTTTTATTCTGAACTGAACTTTAACTGCCTTTTTTAAACTGTAAATATTTTAAATTTAGGATTTTAGTCTTTTTAAATTGTAAATATTTTAAATAGGATTTTAATTAATTAAACTACTGTGCAATTTAAGGTGTGTGTGCGTGAAATTGTCTCAAGCCTCATCTGCAACAGGTCTACGTGCCTGAAGGGTAATTTTTAGTAAAGTTTTTAACCAAAATCACTTTCTTTTATTAAAGATTATTTTTTAAACTAGATTATTTATTTTTTTAAACTAAAGTTCCCAATTTTAATCATACCCGTCCGGCTACATTTGGCGTTGTTTGGTAGTTTTTGCAGTTTTGAGGCTGGGACATTTTTACTATTTTGTATTGTGACAAGCAGTGAGATGTTTTGTGTGTGCAGTGTGATAAGGACAAACAGCAGCAGTGCACCTGTTAACTCGTATTTTTTTATTTTTTTTTAAAGAGATCAGCAGGCCTCTACTGTGGCGCTGGTTATGTAGTGGCTCTCTGGGTTTGGAGAGCCATGTTCGTTGTGTTCGACCCTGATGGCAAGCTGGATCGACGGGACGTCGATTCAGTTTTCGGGGGTGAATGTAGCAGGATGACCTGCGGTCTTTGAAAGCACCACACATTTAGAGATGTGATTGGTGGGTCTGGGGCTACTTCCGGTATAAAAAGGGGGTAGTCCTCATTAGTAGACACGTCATCCGCGCTAGCGTTGCGCCAGCGTTGAGGTGCAGGGTCGCGATGATCAACTGTTCTCGCGACATGGACGAGTTTCCTGTTTCCCTCTGCTTTTGAGGTGGAACACACTGCTGCTGTTTGTCCTTTGGCGACCGTCCTGTTCCCTGTTTGTTCGTGGCCGTGTGACTGTGCTGTGGTCCGGATTGATTGTCCCGACTGGTTCTGCTCCCCTTCCGGGTCGTCCCTTGCCTGCCTGCTGGTCCTGGGACTGTTTGGGGCCCGCTGTCTGGACGGCGTGGCGTGGGTCACGTCACGCGTCCTGCGGGCCGAGCTGAAGCCGACTGATGCCAGCTCAACCATTCACACAGGTCAGGTGTCGGTTGGAGTGGCGTCTCCAGGTGCAGCGGATTACACCAGGGTGGACTCTGGAACTACTGAGAGGGACTGTGTGTGGGGTTTTTCCCTTTTAACATATTTTGTATTGTATTGTATTTCTGAATTGCACTTTTATTCTGAACTGAACTTTAACTGCCTTTTTTAAACTGTAAATATTTTAAATTTAGGATTTTAGTCTTTTTAAATTGTAAATATTTTAAATAGGATTTTAATTAATTAAACTACTGTGCAATTTAAGGTGTGTGTGCGTGAAATTGTCTCAAGCCTCATCTGCAACAGGTCTACGTGCCTGAAGGGTAATTTTTAGTAAAGTTTTTAACCAAAATTACTTTCTCTTATTAAAGATTATTTTTTAAACTAGATTATTTATTTTTTTTAAACTAAAGTTCCCAATTTTAATCATACCCGCCCGGCTACATGTGCCTTAAAGTGGCTTACACATATTATAAATCTACACACTTTTAGATCCATCAGAATAGAGCAGTTTCAGGAATGGACACACTTTGTGCCTGTTCCAGTCTACACAGACCCTAAGAGGGGGAAGGGAGAGCTGTTCTGATACCCTCTGACTGAACAACCACACAGAACCAGAGAGACTTTCAGTGACTTCTTTACAGCCATATATCGGCAAGGTCATAAAACTGACAGACAGAGAGGCGCCAGGCCCCCTCCCTCTCCCAAGCCACTCAGGCCCTGTTTACACGGACACTGTGTGGGGGAAACGCAACTTTTGGGTATGTTAATTAGGTTGAAAGTTTTGCGTTGACATGGGCGAATTCTGTGGATACGACTCTCTCCCCCCCACCCCCCGTACTCATGAATTTACTGTAGTTACCATGCTGGGCCTGTAGATGGCGCTGTGATCTTTGGAACCTTCACTACTGCGCATGCGCCACCCACTGCTGCTTGAGGTAAACAAAGCACACGAGGCAGCCTGTTTTCCTCTCTGGCTAAAAGTTCAGCTACTACAAGTTGTTGTCAACAAGTTAACAACAAGTTAAAGCTGGAATTTGGATAAGAGTCAACAGATCTGACACCAAGTGGACCGCTTCATCTGCACACCAGTTGCTGACTGGACGTCTGGACCGGAACCGAGTCAACATGTCTGACTTTAGTCCGTGAGAATCAGCTGATTTACAGCAGCGCTACAAGGTAAACCATGTTCTTAATAATGTTTCCTTGTGTTTAGTTCGATCACAGAACAACCAACTGAGGTTTTATTTTTATTTTTTTCCTGCGAGGTCGAAGCTGTTCCACGAAGCGGACCGGCGGTTCGGATCTGGGTCCAGTGTCCACCAGGATGAACAACAGAGTCCGGTTAACGTGTTTTTAAAAGTGTTCAATTTAATTCTCAGTGTTTGTGACATGAGTTTGTGGTGTTGAATAAATAAATAAATTAAAAATCAACCTGGTGTCTTCATTTTCAACATGCAGCATGTTAGGCATGACGTAACGAGTCCAGATAGCTTCATTTAGCTCAGATAAATGTAAATATCTCCCACGCTAACATAAATACTGTTTATTATTGTTAAACTGTTAATATATAGCACATTTAGTATGTTATAGTGCAGCGTGACACGTGAAATGTCCGACTGCCTCGTTAACAGACAACTGGATCCAGGCAGCTGCTCTCTTCCAACACAGATGCAGGTAAGGTGTAGAATAATTAAATATGAGAATCAAAATATATTCCATCAGCTATAGTTCAGAAAGTGGTGCGTGTGTCCACTGTCCAGTCCACCGCCATTGTTAAAATGCCGGCTGTCTGCGCGTGCGTGCTGCGTGCATGTGTTCAAACAAAAGCTCCGTGGGAGATGTTTACATTATCAACGGGGGGTCAGCGAAAAACTTCCACCTTGAGAGCAGGGTCAGAAAAGTATCGGTGTCATCGAGGGGGGCCAGCGGTGTCGTGTAGGCGATAAGCAAAGTCGCAAAGAGAAAGTAGCGGTTACACTCAAAATACGCGCCGTGTAAACTGGCCCTCAGAGGCCAGAACAGATCTGTGCTCACAATCCTGTGTCTTTTAGTAACTCTTTATCATTCTACACGAGAGACTGATCATTTGAACACCGTGGGAAAACCCCTTCAAGATAAATGAAAACACGAAGACAAAAATATTTTTTATTTCACAACATATTTTTATTAAATTTTAAAGTGCTTTTCTTGTTTCATGAGTTTTTAGACAAAACATTTCATCTGCCTTCATGGCTGTTAAGCTATTGGCAGAAGCTATAGCTATGCTTACTGCATCAGGGTTACTGTCGTTACTA
The DNA here is from genome assembly GCA_038048925.1 of Garcialebias charrua. Taxonomy (NCBI): domain Eukaryota; kingdom Metazoa; phylum Chordata; class Actinopteri; order Cyprinodontiformes; family Rivulidae; genus Garcialebias; species Garcialebias charrua. The sequence goes on along the minus strand of JBBPBX010022944.1, from coordinate 27,646 downwards.
TTTCATTTAGGCTCTGCCCTTTAAGACACGCCTATGGGTTTATCCCTGCGCTTTCGCGCCAACACTGAAGACTTCTAGTCCACGGCCACCTGCTGTGGGCCACACTTCGGTCTACTTTGGCCATTGACCGAGAAACTACTCCCTAAAAATTTTTCAAGCTAACAGTAAGATTTTTTTTCCACGACAAAATGTCCTTCAAACGTTCTTTTAAAAGATGCAGGGGGTGCGAGTTTGGCTTCATCCTGGTGGCGGACAAGCACCCCCCTCTGCAAGGCATGCCTTGGAGGCCACCACGCACAGTAGGCAATGACCCAGCATCCCACCTGCCCAGCCTGCCAGCTCCTGACGGACAAGGAGAAGGAGCGCCGGTTCGACCTCTTTGCCCAAGCGGCAATGGAGGCTCAGCCGATGGCGGACGCAACATCCAGCCCGTGGTTCCTGCAGCTGGGGGATTATGCGTCCGCGGGGGTAGCCAGTGAGGTCGGCCCGTCCTCTGCTGGAGGTTCGGAACTGGCCTCGCCCTTCACTCTCCGGCCAGAATGAACTAGCCGCCGTGTCGTCCCACTTCCTCTGGAGTGCGTGGGACCGGCCTTACGAGGGAACAGCCATGGTTGCCGGAGGAGCCACCACGGCAGATGCATCGGGCCTAGCCTACCCATCCGAAGGACCGGACCCGGCGCCCTACAAGCCTTACGACACGGTGTCGTGCTGCAGCCGGGCGCCGTTCCCTGAGGACGCAAGACAGACGCCATCCGACGCAGATGAGCAGGACACACATGTCAACTTGACCAACGCGTTGCCCGACATGATCAGGTGGGCAGCAAATTTATATGGCCTGACGGTCCCTGAGGGCATCACGTGGCATCTTCTTCATTTTCATCAGATGTTCCCAGATCCAGAAGGAAATCTAGAGGTGATCGGGCTTTTGCGGTTGCTGCTCCAAAGCTGTGGAACAGTTTACCTGAGAATTTCAAGACCGCTCAGACTGTTGAGGCTTTTAAATCTTTGCTCAAGACTCATCTGTTTTACTTGGCATTTAATCCTCGCAGAGTCTGAGAACAAATTTTGAGCAGATTTTATTGTTGTTGTATATTTACTGATAACTTTACTATGTTTCAGTGGCACTAGATGGGATCTTGTTCACGAATGAGGGAAAACTGGACCGTGAGATCGATAGGCGGATAGGTGCAGCGTCCGCAGTGAAGCGGGTGCTGTACTGGTCTGTCATGGTGAAGAGAGAGCTGAGTCAAAAGGCAAAGCTCTCAATTTACCGATCGATCTATGTTCCTACCCTCATCTATGGTCATGAGCTCTGGGTTATGACCGAAAGAACGAGATCTCGGATACAAGCGGCTGAAATGAGTTTTCTCCGCAGGGTGTCTGGACTCTCCCTTAGAGATAGGGTGAGAAGCTCAGTCATCCGGGAGGGACTCGGAGTAGAGCCGCTGCTTCTCCACATCGAGAGGAGCCAGTTGAGGTGGCTCGGGCATCTGGTTAGGATGCCTCCTGGACGCCTCCCTGGTGAGGTGTTCCGGGCATGTCCCACCGGGAGGAGACCCAGAGGAAGACCCAGGACACGCTGGAGGGACTATGTTTCTCGGCTGGCCTGGGAACGCCTTGGGATTCCCCCAGAGGAGCTGCTCCAAGTGGCTGGGGAGAGGGAAGTCTGGGCCTCCCTACTTAGGCTGCTACCCCCGCGACCCGACCCCGGATAAGCGGAAGAAAATGGATGGATGGATGATGATTTTATTTTTTTTTTATTNNGTACAGCACTTTGGTCGGCTCCGGTTGTTTTTATGTGCTATATAAATAAAATTGACATTGACATTTTTGGGGGGAAGATTTGCCGCCAAGGCTGGGAACCAGACGCAGGTAGTCTGGCCCTGTGACCCGGACATCTAGTCTCTGCTGGTGGCCGAAGCAGGCGAGCCGCTAAAAATTAGAGCTCCAGTCTCATCTTTCGTCCCGGTCACTAAAGTCCAAGGGCTGACGGACCAGGTTTTTCCCCCGGTGCCGCAGCTGGAACCAAGTTTGTCTGCCGTGTTCGGACTCAAGCCAGCTAAACATGTGGGGAAGCCCGTGTCACCGCCTTCACTGGGAGACCAGTTTGCCACAAAAATGCAGGACCGCATCCACAGATGCTCAGCCCAGGTTGGTGCCGTGGCCAACAACATCGCGCTCCTGGCGTCGAACGGGAGCTGACGCATGAGACGGCAGGAGCAGCTCTTGACGCCATCACCAACCTGTGTGCGGTGCTGGTGACCTGCTCGGCGAGGATCTCAGCCTGGGCCACGCTACTGCAGAGGCAGGTGTGGCTCAAACTGTCCCCCTCCATCCCGGACAAGGTGAAGAGGCAGTTCCTGGAGGGGCCGATCTCGTCACAGGGTATATTCGGGGCGCACTACCAGGCTGTGTTCGACCAGCTGCGTTCATCCTCCGAAGTGCTCAAACAGGTGAGAAAACACGTAACGTCGCCTTGGGTAGACCCTCGTGCGGCACGCGGGCCGGTGCGCCCTAGGGAGCAGAGTGTTCAGGAGCCAGCAGCGATGCTCATCTCCTTCACGCACCTTCACCGTGCCGCAGACCCCAGCTCCGTCCAGAGGGCACCAGTTCCAGTACTCCCAGAGAGGAGCCGGAAGCTTCAGAGGAAGGGGCCGCTAACAACCTCCTTGGACCGACCAGCACCAGAGCGCAAGGAGGGACCACAAGAAATGACGGTGTGCAGGAGATGTGTTTGACAGTGCTTGTATAACTGAAAATAAACAATCTGTCATTCAACACAGTGTTTTTTATTCAGACACACTGGTTGCCTCTTTTCCGAGGTTCGTGAACGTGTCTCCAAACTCAGGTAATATGCAGAAACTTGTTTTTTTCTTCAAGTGATGCTGCACAGAGCCGGGCTGCAGGTGCACTCGGTGCCCTCCCTGTGAACCCTCCTGCCCTGCCTCTCCGCACTACAGTGGAACCAGAGCCATATAGAGAGAGTCTATATGGTCTCTCTATAGCCGTTTTCGCATTGGCCAGCCCTCCCTGGCTCTCCCAGCTTCTAACCTGGGTTCGACGTGTTCGCATTTACATTTTCCGCCCGGGATCCACCGTTGTTCTGGAACCATCTCCACCGTGGTTCTATCGGGCCGAGCCCCACGGACCCAGTTTGACGTCATGTACTGCTCACATTTGATTCGTTGTTTGCAGCAGGGGCGGGACTCATTCAAACAACCTCAGCGCGAGGGTTGAATTTCATTCAAATTTAACTACAGAAACCCCTAAAACAATTGTTAGCTGAATTAGTTTTTCTGAGTTAAATTTTTGTTAATAACTGATCACAAATCAGCTTATGTTACAACGTAAATAACAACGAAGCGCGCACCCATTTCCGCCTTTCAGCACGACTTGAATGTCATTAAACAATAACTAAAACAATAACTAATTTAATCTCTAACTTCTACGTGCAGCTAAATTGTTACGAGGAGTTATTCCTATATTCATTCATTCATTCAACCTTTATTTATACAGGCTAGCCTCGTTGAGTCATGGGGACTCATTTACAAGAGGGACCTGTCTCACTCACACCAAACAACCATCCACTCTCACACTCACACCTAGGGTCAATTTAGAGTCACCAATCAGCCTAACGTGCATGTTTTTGGTCTGTGGGAGGAAACCGGAGTACCCGGAGGAAACCCACGCATGCACGGGGAGAACATGCAAACTCCACCCAGAAAGGCCCCCGGACCGGGATTTGAACCGGCAACCTTCTCGCTGAGAGGCAGCAGCTCTACCAGTGAGATATATGGGTAAGGTGGACTCCTGAAAATCCAGTCCGCTGTGTAGCTCAAAGCGTTAGTGCACTATCGTTTTGACCCGGACTTCCCGCCTGATACAAAGTTATTTTACTTTTTTTTATTCACATTTTCTTTTAAATAAAAAGGAGTTTGTTTGGTTAAAAAACTCCTTTTTATTTACTCCAATAAAAAAAAAAAAGTAAAATAACTTTGTCCCAGGCGGGAAGCGAACCCGCTTCGCCGGGTCAAAATAGCAGTGCACTAACGCTTTGAGCTACACAGCAAACTGGGTTGTCAGGTGTCCACCTTACCCATATAGGAATCACTCCTCTTAACATTTTAGCTGCACGTAGAAGTTAGAGATTATTAGTTATATTTTAAAACCCTGGCTGCGCGCAACAGTTAGACAATATTAGTTATTGTTTTAGTTATTGTTTAATGACATTCAGGTCGCGCTGAAAGGCGGAAATGGGTGCGCGCTTCGTGTTATTTACGTTGTAACATAAGCTGATTTGTGATCAGTAATTAACAAATATTAAACTCAGAACCACTAATATATATACTCAGCAAACAAATACTTGTTAGCGGCGTGTCCTCTCTTAAAACACTGTAAGCGCGCACACAAGAACACTCCACCCACGTCAAGTGAACACTCCACCCACGTCAAGCGAACACCCCACCCACTTCAAGGCTTGCTCTCCGGACAGTGCGTAATGAACGAGGGCGGGCCAGGGCTGGCTCTGAGCCAACCAGAGAGGAGCCGAACTGGGGAGGGCCGGTAAATGCGAAAACGGCTTATAAGGCTCTGGGTGGGACTAAGCTCACACGACTGCCAGCAGTCACAGAGCACAGAACCGTTTAAAGCCTCGGATATAGTTGACGCGTCGCATAGGTCGCGCGGCCAAAGTGACGCAATCGCGAAGTCCCCGCCCCCGCGCTTTGGCCAGCGCGTTGGTTTTGCGCGTGGTCGTGCACCTCCCATCGTTTTGACCCGGACTTCCCGCCTGATACAAAGTTATTTTACTTTTTTTTTATTCACATTTTCTTTTAAATAAAAAGGAGTTTGTTTGGTTAAAAAACTCCTTTTTATTTACTCCAATAAAAAAAAAAAAGTAAAATAACTTTGTCCCAGGCGGGAAGCGAACCCGCTTCGCCGGGTCAAAATAGCAGTGCACTAACGCTTTGAGCTACACAGCAAACTGGGTTGTCAGGTGTCCACCTTACCCATATAGGAATCACTCCTCTTAACATTTTAGCTGCACGTAGAAGTTAGAGATTATTAGTTATATTTTAAAACCCTGGCTGCGCGCAACAGTTAGACAATATTAGTTATTGTTTTAGTTATTGTTTAATGACATTCAGGTCGCGCTGAAAGGCGGAAATGGGTGCGCGCTTCGTGTTATTTACGTTGTAACATAAGCTGATTTGTGATCAGTAATTAACAAATATTAAACTCAGAACCACTAATATATATACTCAGCAAACAAATACTTGTTGGCGGCGTGTCCTCTCTTAAAACACTGTAAGCGCGCACACAAGAACACTCCACCCACGTCAAGTGAACACTCCACCCACGTCAAGCGAACACCCCACCCACTTCAAGGCTTGCTCTCCGGACAGTGCGTAATGAACGAGGGCGGGCCAGGGCTGGCTCTGAGCCAACCAGAGAGGAGCCGAACTGGGGAGGGCCGGTAAATGCGAAAACGGCTTATAAGGCTCTGGGTGGGACTAAGCTCACACGACTGCCAGCAGTCACAGAGCACAGAACCGTTTAAAGCCTCGGATATAGTTGACGCGTCGCATAGGTCGCGCGGCCAAAGTGACGCAATCGCGAAGTCCCCGCCCCCGCGCTTTGGCCAGCGCGTTGGTTTCGCGCGTGGTCGTGCACCTCCCAGATTTTGAAGCTCCGCAAGCCTAGCGCGCGCCGAATTGATTGACAGGTCGGGTAGGGACCTCACCGACAGCCTTCACGCCAGAGCCTGCAGCTGTCTGCGCCGCTGTGGTCGTGGAAACGGCGTCGCGACGCATGGAGGAATGTTTTTTATGTGATTCAAATGTATTAAATTCCCCGAGCGAGCGGAAAGCCATTTGTTTTTGTTGTGTGATTTCAAACAGTTCTTCTTCTACGGTAGATTTCTTCTTCTACACCCTTTCTTGCAACATATGCACAGGTTTTAGAGGGTACTGCCACCTGCTGGTCAGTAAAAGAACAGCACTTTGCCATGCGCTGCCGTGCCACACTATAAACGCATGCACAGTGCGCGCGCAGCACGCGCGCTCCAGCTTGCGGACCAAAGCGCGACTATATCCGAGGCTTAACAGTAAAGATTTCACAAAATATGAAATAGTTGGATCTTATTTGGACAACTCACAATTGATAATGAAAAAGCCATTAAATTATCAACATACTTAAAAACAAATGATTCTTGTAAAGTTATAAACAACTAGAAATACACAGTATTAGATTAGACAAATGTAAAATTAATATACTGTTAGAAGATTGTTATACAGTACAACAAAAAATACAAAAAAAATTGTAAATTACATTAAAATGAGCAAATTACTTCAAAATCAATTGAGGCAACTATATATATATATTTTTTTTTTTAAACAATTGTATATACAAACTGTCAAACAGTCATTTTCTGGCCCAGGTTTTAACGAGGGGCCCATTCTGGTAGTTGACCAGGACACAGGCCACAGCAAAAAGCTGGTTAGTGCAGCCAGTTAGGGACAAGGGGATCTCGGTGTTGAAGAGTTTGTGCTCCTTAACCCTTCTGATCACACGCTCCACGTGAACTCTGAGCCTTGCAATAGACTGTGTCTTCTTAACATCTGCTCCTGACAGCTGCTGCTTCTTCTTCAGGAAGGCAGGTATGACTTCAGGTAGATTCTGCTTAACTGTCTCCTCATCCAGCCAGATGCCAATTGCTCCAAGCACCGTGTAAAGGAAGTTAGCCCAGGTGGTGATGATACGGCTCACAGTGGACTGATGGATCTTAAATTTGTGAGCTAGGTCTTTCTGCACTGGCCCCAGTGATAAGTATGTCATAAAGAGAAAAAAATTCATCAATGGGCTGGAGAGACTGCAAATAAAAATAATGTTTATGCTTTAATATAACCAAAGATTAAAATCACAGCGTTGTGCGATGTTTGTAACTAAAACATCAATACATATTCAAATAAGAGAGAGAGTAAAAGCTTACTGTTGAAACAACAGATTGAATAATCTGAGCTCTGGTCACACGAATGATGTCATTTGTGGCTGGTTCTATCTGGCTCCAAAAGGACATCAGGTGGGCATAACTTGCAAATCTGTTAATAGAGCAACATCTTTGGTTAAAATCTCAAAGAATCCTAAAGCTTTTCAGAATGCAGGAGTTACAGAAATGAAGCTTTTTGCATTTTTTAGAAAAAAACAAACACACTTGTAATTACTGATCCAACAGGTGGCACTGTTTTATTATTATATTTTAAAATGCTCATTGCCCATATCAGCTGGCACAAAATGACGACTACAGACCTTTGTGGTTCGTAATTGCAAAATTATCCCGGCGAATGTTGATAATCCACTTCTTCCTCAACTCATCTTCTTTAGGAAATGAAAAGAAACTCAAAGTAGAGTTACATCGAGCTGACCCTGTACACTTGGGAACACAACAGTGATAGCTTGATAAGCTATCTTCTCTTCTTTGGAACGAAAACATTGTTTTTTTACATGTCATTGTGTAGACACAACCACAATATACAAAAAATACAAAACAAAAACAAACACTCAGTTTAAATTGTACCACTCGCCTTTTCTGACTTTCGTAAAGCTGGAGTGTGTGCTACAACCGGAAGCTTGTATACAATACTATTTTAAACCGGAAATACGTCACGCCGCTCTGTGCATATAGCCCATTGTCTCCCTCCTCCCTGCAAGCTCCATTCCCATAAAGGGAGCTAGCTCCCTTTATGTGAAAGGGAGACAATTCAACTCATTCCTTCATCTTTAAAAACTGTGTTAGGATAGGCTAAGTGCTTGGTGACTGTCCAGTACTGTACATGTACAGGGAACCCCCGACCTACGAACGAGTTTGGGACCTAAGAACCGTTCGCAGGTCGATCGGTTCGCAGGTGGGGGGTGAAAGTAGCGTCTCGTTCGTAGGTCGTTATTCTGTTCGTAGGTCGCGGAAATACCGCTAACGGACCGCCGCGCCCACATTTAACAGCATGACACTGACATACTGGGCTATATACATGCACAGAACTTTATTTACAAGCACTTATCTAAACAATTACACCACACATGCATCCATAAACACCTGTACATCAGTAACTTCACATCAGAACTGCAGCAAATCAGCAGGAAATCTCATCAGCAAAATTATGTCAACAATCACACATGAGCACTTCTGAAAGTGCAGCTTTTCACATCAAACCTGCAGCAAACCAGGGATTCCCATCAGCAAAATGTTGTCAACAATCACACATGAGCACTTCTGAAAGTGCAGCTTTTCACATCAAACCTGCAGCAAACCAGGGATTCCCATCAGCAAAATTTTGTCAACAATCACACATGAGCACTTCTGAAAGTGCAGCTTTTCACATCAAACCTGCAGCAAACCAGGGATTCCCATCAGCAAAATGTTGTCAACAATCACACATGAGCACTTGTCAAAGTGCAGCTTTTCACATCAAACCTGCAGCAAACCAGGGATTCCCATCAGCAAAATGTTGTCAACAATCACACATGAGCACTTGTCAAAGTGCAGCTTTTCACATCAAACCTGCAGCAAACCAGGGATTCCCATCAGCAAAATGTTGTCAACAATCACACATGAACACTTGTCAAAGTGCAGCTTTTCACAGCAAAACAGCAGCAAATCAGAGAGTCACATCAGCAAAATCATGTCAGCAATCACACATGAACACTTGTCAAAGTGCAGCTTTTCACAGCAAAACAGCAGCAAATCAGAGAGCCACATCAGCAAAATGATGTCAGCAATCACACATGAGCACGTTGCGTTGATGAGTGTCCATGTGCATGAGAAAGAAGTCCATGAACTCAGAAAAAGCGAGAAGCAGCAGAAAAATGAATCAAAATTGTCTTACTTTGACCGAAGTGTAGGTAGACAGATGTTGTTCTCATGATCAAACCTGCATCTGATGGAACTGCTGAGCCATTGCTCAACAATGAATGTTGGGAGCATTTTAGGCCAGCTGTAAGTTCAGGCATGTGTCAGTTCAGGTGTGTTGTCCTGATGTGCAATTGTCCTGATGTGAGCAGGTCTGTGCATCACATGAAGTTTTTCTGTTTTGACAGCAGTCATTTAAGAGTAGAAGGACACAATGGTGATGGATGGAGGCAACATGCAGGACACCAGAGGCAGGAGGAACAGACGTCCAGGAACACAGTGTTGCAGGACATCCATTCATGTAGAACGTGCAACATGTGATCTGTGTAAGAATGAACACAAACATGAAAATGTGCAGTTACAGCTGGAAAATCACTTGTTAAGAAAACATGAAAAACACACAACTTCTCCTTACGTGTGTGGTGCATGTGTGGAGGACAGGCTGGAGGACAGGCAGGAGGCTGGAGGACAGGCAGGAGGCTGGAGGACAGGCAGGAGGCAGGAGGACAGGCAGCAGGTGTACGTAGCACCCTAGGCTCATCCATGATGTGGATCAGCACGCAGACGAGCTGTTGAAACACAAACACACACAGAAGTCAACACCTGCACATAACAACAACACAGACAACAACAACTTCTCCTTACGTGTGTGGTGCATGTGTGGAGGACAGGCTGGAGGACAGGCAGGAGGACAGGCAGGAGGCTGGAGGACAGGCAGGAGGCTGGAGGCAGAGCAGCAGGAGCACGGTACGTGGTACCCGACGCTGTTCCATGAGGCGAAACAGCAAGTGGATCTGTTGAAACACAAACACACACAGAAGTCAACACCTGCACATAACAACAACACAGACAACAACAACTTCTCCTTACGTGTGTGGTGCATGTGTGGAGGACAGGCTGGAGGACAGGCAGGAGGACAGGCAGGAGGCTGGAGGACAGGCAGGAGGCTGGAGGCAGAGCAGCAGGAGCACGGTACGTGGTACCCGACGCTGTTCCATGAGGCGAAACAGCAAGTGGATCTGTTGAAACACAAACACACACAGAAGTCAACACCTGCACATAACAACAACACAGACAACAACAACTTCTCCTTACGTGTGTGGTGCATGTGTGGAGCTGGAGCACAGGGAGGAGGCTGGAGGAGGTGCAGGAGGCTGGAGGCAGAGCAGCAGGAGTCAGGTACGTGGTACCTGACGCTGTTCCATGAGGCGAAACAGCAAGTGGATCTGTTGAAACACAAACACACACAGAAGTCAACAACTGCACATAACAACAACACAGACAACAACAACTTCTCCTTACGTGTGTGGTGCATGTGTGGAGCTGGAGCACAGGGAGGAGGCTGGAGGAGGTGCAGGAGGCTGGAGGCAGAGCAGCAGGAGTCAGGTACGTGGTACCTGACGCTGTTCCATGAGGCGAAACAGCAAGTGGATCTGTTGAAACACAAACACACACAGAAGTCAACACCTGCTGATAACAACAACACAGACAACAACAACAACTTCTCCTTACGTGTGTGGTGTGGTGCGTAGCAGGTGTGTGGATGGACCAGGGGGACGTGCCGCTTTGGAGGCTGTCGAGAGAGAGGTGATGATTACAGTAGGTGTAGATGTAAGTTAAAAAAAAAGAGAAAATAAATTAACATGTCTTTGCTGTACCTTTCTGACGTTGCTGTGCTGGGATGTGAGGGTGGGCAGGTCAGTGATGGGATGGTGGAGTTGGTGAAGAGGAGGGGAAGGAGGAGGAAGGCTGTGAACATAAGCAGAGACAGTAACAGATTAAATTAATTTGTGTAACATGACAACTCAAAAAAAAAAAAAACATTTCATTACAGTACGTGCTGTACCTGGAGGGAGGGGGGGGGCGGCGTGTTTCACTGGGGAGATGGTGGGCTGTCCATGGCTTCCTCCTGGCTTGCTGCAGTAGGACTGGATGGCCGCTCGTCCGCTGGGATGTCCAAGGCCTCCTCCTGGCTTGCTGCAGGAGGACTGGACGGCCTTTCAGCTGGTGCACCAGCAGATCCTGGAGGCGGTGCTGTGACTCTTTGAAAATAATTGAGCATGCTGCTCTGCACCTTTTCAAGTTTTTTGTCCTCCAGGATCTGCTGGTAACACGCAACTTCATTGAGGACACCCCGACGGACCTTGGCGAACCTCTCACAGTCCACGTCCTGCTTCTCAATCCTCGCCAGGAAGTTGTCGAGGTCCTTGAACGCCAGCACCAACTCCTGCTTCGTGAAGGTTGGAGGAATGACCTCCACCTCCTCCTCCACCTCCTCATCCGGGACGTGCCTGTCCAGACTAATCAGGTCGTCTGGGGACAGATCCTCTCCAGATGAACTGAGAAGGTGTTGGACATCGTCCTGGTCCATGTCGAGCTCCAGTGACCTGCCCATCCTCACAACATCCTCTATTACACGGTCCACCTCCTGGGCATCGTGTACCTCCTGAACAAGCTCTGGACAGAGCTTCTTCCAGACTCCGCACATGTTCTGTGGAGTTACACGATGCCAGGCGATGCCAATGTTCAGCACAGCATCATGGATGTTGAACTTACGCCAGAAGTCTTTCAGCGTAAGGGTCTGAGAGTTCTCCGTAGCCTCCAAAGCAGCACGGATGACTCTTTGTAGGTAGTACGCCTTAAACGTACTAATAACCCCCTGGTCCATTGGCTGGATCAATGAGGTGGTGTTGGGAGGCAGGTACACCACCTTAACATCTTTGTTCCTAGTGGTGAGACCAGGGGGGTGTCCTGGAGCGTTGTCCAAGATCAGGAGGATTTTAAAGGGAATGCTGTGGTCAGTGCAAAAACGCTTCACTTGCGGAACAAAGTTCTTGGTGAACCAATTTGTAAAAACTTCCAGCGTCACCCAAGCCTTTTTATTTGACGCCCAAAAAACAGGAAGCGATGATTTATCAACATCTTTGAAGGCCCTGGGTTTATTAAATTGGTACACCAACAACGGCTTGAGTTTGCAGTCACCCGCAGCATTGCCCCCCACCAGCAAGGTCAAACGCTCCTTGCCGACCTTGTGGCCGGGTGCGGTTCGTTCTTCCTTGCTGATGTACGTCCTGTCTGGCAAACGCTTCCAGAACAGCCCTGTCTCATCCACATTGAACACTTGCTGCGCAGTGTACCCGCCATCCCTGATGATCTCAGCCAGTTCTGCTGGGAATGCCTGAGCTGCCTCGTGGTCAGCGCTTGCTGCCTCTCCTGTTTAAATGCACACAAAATGACATGGTTAAGCTGTTGTAACACACTGTAATAAAATGAAAAAAAATATATATATATTCGTTAGTCGAGGACTACCTGTACTGTATGCATTTACAGTATTAAAAAAGAAAAATGAGAAATTAAAGTGCTCACCCTGCACTCTGATGTTGTGGAAGTTGTTTCTCTTCCTAAACCGATCGAACCATCCTTTGGAGGCATTAAACTCCCCTGATGTGCTGCTCGAAGTCCCTCCTCCAGCGCTTTGGGAGGACGTCCCTTCACCCGGATCGCTCTGAGAGGACGTCCCTTCACCCGGATCGCTCTGAGAGGACGTCCCTTCACCCAGATCGCTCTGGGAGGACGTCCCTTCACCCAGATCGCTCTGGGAGGACGTCCCTTCACCCGGATCGCTCTGTGCAGCCCCCCCGCACCCCCCTGCTCCCCTGCACCTACCCCAGTCAACCCTAGTTCCTGCAGCCTGTCATAAATCCTCTTTGCCTTTTCACAGATCACAGACATCCCAACTGGTATTCTGCGCTGTGTGTTGTCCTCCAGCCAGAGGACAAGCAACCTTTCCATCTCGACTATTCTCCCCGTCCTTTGCTTTGTAATTATGGTGGACTTCATGGGGGCTGAAGCACGCACCTGCTGCAAAATGCGTTCTTTGTCCGCCATTATTGTCCCCACAGTTGACCTCGGCAACCCTAGCGCATCTCCAATTTTAGAGGGAGTCATGCCCTGATCTGCCATTTTTATAATTTTTGCCTTCGTCTCCAGCGTTATGGTACGACGAGGTTTTTTCCCCTGTGCCGCGTCCGCGGACTTTGCAGGTCTCTTCGGAGCCATTGCTAAGGTCCTAATTCCTAAGGAGCAAAAATTAAAATTAATGCTAACGTTCAAAAATGAATGCTGACGTTTGCTTTCGTCTAAAAATATTTTTTCATTTAGTACTGGACCGTACCTGCCCGTTCGATGACCCGTGGACAACTCCTGTCGTTCTCGTCACAATTAGCTAACGTGCTAACTCCTAAGAGCACAAATTAAAATTAATGCTAACGTTCAAAAATGAATGCTGACGTTTGCTTTCGTCTAAAAATATTTTTTCATTTAGTACTGGGCCGTACCTGCCCGTTCGATGACCCGTGGACAACTCGTATCGTCGTGTCGTCGACAATTAGCTAACGTGCTAACTCCTAAGAGCACAAATTAAATTAATTCTAACGTGTGCTAACGTTGGCTTTAGTCTAAAACTGATATAAATTTACTGTAAATGTACTGTACCTGCTCGTAGGTTCTTCGTACTTTTTTTTTTCTCGTGTTCTTCGTTCGTGTTCTTCGTTCGTGTTCGCTGTTGTTCGTAACTGTCTTCTACCATCAATCACCGTAGAAAACCACGAGGCACAAAATGGCCGCAGCCCTTTAAATAGTTACCGCTTTACCTGTACGGATCCCTCCGCCGCCAGCTGCACTGCGGCTGTGTGTACATCCGCCAGAAGCCCAGCCCCCACCTCTCGCTGGCGGTACTTTTCCACTGCCATGCGCAGTGTCACGCCCATGCCCAACCAGCAACAGCCAAAGGCAATCCCCTCCCCCACCTCGCCGATTGCCGTTTTGTGACGCAGTTTCGCCGTAGCTCGATTATATACCTGTAATGGGGCTCGTTCGTAGGTCGTGTGCCGTAGCTCGATTATATATTTTTAACTTGGTTCGTTCGTAGGTCACATATTTTCTGCCGTACGTCGATTATATATTTTTAACTTGGCTCGTTCGTAGGTCACTTTTTTCTGCCGTACGTCGATGGTATTCTTCTACTTTGGCTCGTTCGTAGGTCCCGTGGTTCGCAGGTCGGTGGGTTCGTAGGTCGGGGGTTCCCTGTATTCATTTATAAAAAATAAAAAAAGTAAAAAAAGTAAAAATGCATACTCGTAAGTCCGGGACCTCGTAAGTAAGAGCGCTCATAAGTCGGGGACTACCTGTATTTTAGAACGTACGGTAAATAACACCAAGCGCGCACGTGTACCTGTACATTGCATTTCCGCTTTTAATCGCGAGCTGAATTTCATTAAAATTTAACTACAGAAACGCCTAAAACAATATTTGTTGGCTGACCTTTTTTAAGAGTGTATCAGTTTAATTTTTGTTAATAAATGATTACAAATCAGCTTATTTTAGAATGTAAATAACACCAACATCATTAAAATTTAACTACAGAAACGCCTAAAACAATATTTGTTGGCTGACTTTTTTAAAGAGTGTGTATCAGTTTAATTTTTGTTAATAAATGATTAAAAATCAGCTTATTTTAGAATGTAAATAACACCAACATCATTAAAATTTAACTACAGAAACGCCTAAAACAATATTTTTTGATTTGTTGGCTGACTTTTTTTTAAGAGTGTCTCAGTTTAATTTTTGTTTAGAAATGCACTTTGACAGTTACCGGTACACCCACATACCGTAAATAAAGCAGCTTTGAAATTACTACCGGTACACCCGCACATAAAGATGACACAAACAGATATTTTTTTGTGGTTTTTATTTACAATATTTACAATTCACTCAAACCCCAGAAACTCCTCGTCCTCAGTGTCACTCTGAAACAGTTCAGCAAGTGATGGAGGCAGCTTGCCATTGGTCAGAGGTCCCGGTCCCTGTCCCTCCTCCTCCTCACTGCTGTTTTCTGCCTCAGCACCAGCTCCAGCAGGCCGTGGGAGGATGCGGGCATTCTTGAATCCTGCCTGGATGGTCCTGGTGGTGACAGAAGCCCAGGCCTTGTCGACTCACTCCACCGCCTGGGCGAAGGTCGTGTGCCGCATCCTCCCAGTCGCTGTGAAAGAGTGCTCGCCACTCACCATCCAGTCCTCCCACAATTTCCTTAAGGAGGACTTGAAGCTCCGGTTGACACTTATATCCAGCGGTGAAGAAGTTTTGTCAGCCCCCCTGGAATAATTGTGGACACCGTGTTCAAAGTCTTTATTTTCTCCTTCATGGCATTTGTTATATGGGCCCTCATGCTGTCCATGACAAGGAGAGCCTTCTTCATCCTGAAGAACCCATCAGGACGATGGACGAAGCATTTGTTGATCCAATGGACCATCATAGCTTCGTCCATCCATCCCTTCGGGTTCACCGCGACCACGACTTGGGGGCAGAAGTTCTCTTTTGGCATGGTCTTCCTCTTAAAGATGACCATGGGGGGAAATTTGCAGCCATCAGCACCACAGGCCAGAACCACTGTAAAGTGGGACTTCTCATGGCCTGTGGTGAGGTTGTTGATGGATTTCTCCCCCTTCTAGGAGACATTCCTCCCTAGAGGAATATCAAATGTGAGCGGTACCTCATCCATATTAATAATATGGTCGCCATTGATCCCATAGGTCTGGACCTGGCGTGAGAAAGACAAAAGGCAGACATTAGCATCGGGCTACAGTAAACAAAATAATCGAGTGTGCACTCACAGACCTGCTGTGAACGCACCAACAGACCTGTAACATTAAAATGTTTATTTTTTTGTCCACATCACATCACATGTCCACATCAGAAGCACACATTACCGGTAACTTACAGTAAACAAAAGAAAGATGTGATATGGACAAAGAAAGAAACATTTTAATGTTGCAGCCAGGTCTGTTGGCACCAACAGACCTGCAACATTAAAATGTTTCTTTGTTTGTCCACATGTCCACATCAGAAGCACGCATTAGCGATTTTATATTAAATTAATATATTAAAATTTAGCAAGATGCGTTAAACACACACACACAAAAAACTGTAAACAAAGAAACGAGCGCGGACCCACTGACCACAAACACGTTGTGAGCAAGCGATTTTACATTAAATTAATTTATTAAAATTTAGCAAGATACAGGTACGTTTAACACACGAAAAAACATGTTAGCTTAGCGGTACCGGTACCAAGCGACACACGAAGGCGTACAGTAAACAAAGAAACTAGAGCGCACTCACTGACAATTAACAAACTCGCTGTGAGCGCGCAATTTTATATTAAATTAATATATAAAATTTTAGCAAGATACAGGTACGTTTAACACACACAAAAAAACATGTTAGCTTAGCGGTACCAGTACCAGGCGATACACAAAGGCGTATAGTAAACAAAGATGGAATATCTTACAAAAAGATCTGAAGCTCTCGAACTTGACTTCTCTAAATGGTTTTCAGAATCTGTTGGAATCCTGGCAAAAACCAATGCAGATCTGTTCCTGTCTTTGATTTTATACATATACCTTATAATGTTTTGCTAGTTTTTTGATACTTTGTTAAAAAAATATATATATATTTTTTTTCTCTCTTTTGTTTTCTATTGTTTATTGTTTGTTTGTTTATTGTTTAAGGAAATTCTACCATTGCTGTTCATTGTTCTTTAGTTTTAGCAGGTCGCTTTCGTAAATGAGCCCATGAGGTTCAAAAGATTTACCTGACTAAATAAAGGTTGAATGAATGAATGAATGAAAAGAAACTAGCGCGCACTCACTGACAACAAACTCGCTGTGAGCGCGCAATTTTATATTAAATTACTATATACAAATTTAGCAAGATTCAGGTACGTTTAACACACACAAAAAAAACATGTTAGCTTACCTGCCGACTCACGAAGGCTCGAAAGCTGTCCAGTTTGTCCTGGTAGTCAGCCGGCAGCTTCTGGGACATGGTGGTCCGGGCTCTGATCGATAGATCGTGGCGTTTCATGAAGCAAAAACACCAACTGGGACCACCGGCGAACTCCGACACCCCCATGTCCTTAGCCAAAGAGATGGCGTGGAGGCGAAGCTGCACCATGGACACCCCTCTTCCACAGGCGCGCTCGGACAGGACTCAGGACTTGACTTTGTCCTCCAGTTCTGGCCACCTCGCTTTGGCCCGCTTCGTACGCTTCATGTTTTGGATCACTCCCTCCGACTTCCTCCAGCCACGGATAACTTTCTCGCTGACCCCGTACTGGCGGTCAGTGGCGCGGTTCCTGTGGACCATGGCAAATTTCACCACCTCCAACTTGAAATCTGCCGTGTACGATTTTCTTTTCGGAGGCATGGCTGCTCTTGTCTTCGTTCTTGTCTTCGTTCTTCCCTTAGCGGCCGAAACTGGTACTACCATGCGCCCCTAGTGACCGAAAGTGATAACAAGCCATATATAGGTCGCACCTGAATATAGGTTGCAGGCCATGAAAAAATGATAAAAAGCTGCGACCTATAGTCCGAAAAATACAGCATTAGCAGCAACTTGAGCTGTTGTTTCCCTCACAGCATTCACTTCAATTTATTTGGAGAAATAGTCCACAAAAACAAGGATATACGCATTTCCCCTTTGTGTGCAGGGTAGTGGGCCAATGTAGTCCACACCTGTGTACTCCCACGGTCTCTGTGGGTGGATTGGGACCATTAGGCCTGCTGGTTTTCTTTGAGTAGGTTTAGTGACTTGGCATGCCCAACATGACATTACATATTTCTTTACATCAGAGTTCATGTTTGGCCAGAAGAATCTGAGACGCAAGCGTGCCAGAGTTTTTGCAATGCCCAGGTGTCCGGCTGTAGGGTGATCATGATAATACTTGAGCAGATACTGTAACTACGGAGTGCAGTTGGGGCAAAAAGTTTAATCTGCTTAAGTGGGTGAAGACCACACTTTGTTTTTGGATCCATAAAATATAATAGTCCATCTTGCACAATGTAGTTTTGCAGATCTTGGTTATCCTCTTCCCTCGGTTGGTCGTTTTCGAGTTGATGGAGCAAGGTGCTTGTGACTGGGTCCTCCAGTTGTAACTGACAAACATCAGGATGGTCCGACACAATTACAGGAGGCAGAGCACAAAGATCCATGCTTCCAATCATGGCATAGGAAGGAAGAAGATCTATTGGTGCATCCACATCTGGGAGGGGATTACGTGAAAGGGCATCAGGCACTTTATTATGTTCTCCAGGTTTGTGGATGATGCTGAAGTCAAAGTCCTGAAGGCGAAGTGACCATCTGGCAAGTCTACCAGAGGGATTGGGTCAAGACATCAACCATTTGAGGCTGCTATGGTCGGTGTAAATAGTTACATGTAAACCTTCAACATAGGGACGGAAGTGTTCCAATGCCCAGATAACAGCCAGACATTGTTTTTCTGATGTCGAATAGGGCTTTTCTGACTTATGCAGCGCGCGGCTAGCAAAAGCCACAGCTACATCTTTTCCGTTCTCCTCTTTCTGCATCAATGCTGCCCCAAGTCCCGTATCGCATGCATCGGTGTGGATGAAAAAAGGACATGTAAAATCTGGAAACTTCAGAACTGATGCTGAAGTTATGGAATGTTTTAGGAAGTTGACAGCTGCTTGGCACTTGTCACTCCAATTAATAATAATAATGAATTCAATTTATAATGCACTTTTCATTAATAAAAATCTCAAAGTGCTACAATGTGTAACAAGGTAAAGGTAAAAAATAAAACAAGTGATAAAATCAAATAAAATCAATAATAATATTGACTAAGATCAAAGATAAAATCATGTAGATTTAGGCTTGCTTAAAAAATAAATAAAATAAAACAAGTGATAAAATCAAGTAAAATCAATAAAGATAACAGCTAAGATCAAAGATAAAATCATGTGGAGGCAGAATAGGCTTGCTTAAAAAGAATTGAACAGTGTATAGTTTTTTTGTTAGGGCAAAGAGTGGCTCTGCAAAGAGTGGCTCTGCATGGCTGTCATAGTCCCGTACAAAGCGACGGTAGTAGCTTGTTAAGCCAAGGAACTGTTGCACCTGTTTTGTCGTGGTTGGTACTTTAAATTCGGTCACGGCTCTTACCTTGTCGGGGTCAGGGTGAATGCCGGATGGTGGGACACGGTAGTCGAGTAAGGTGAGTTCTGTGAGGCAGAATTGACATTTGCTCAGTTTCAATGAGAGGTTAGCAGATTTAAGCCAGTTAATGACCTCCTCTAAGTCAAGTACACGACTTATAAATCAGGCTAGCCAGGACATTGTTCATGAGTCGTTGAAAAGTCGCAGGGGCATTACATAAACCAAAAGGGAGGACCTTGAACTGAAACAGGCCAGAATGTGTGATGAAAGCGGTCTTTGATTTAGCCTGTTCAGCAATGGGGACTTGCCAGTAACCTCGAGCAAGGTCTAATGTCAGAAACTTTCCTCTTGACAAAAAGTCCAATGATTCATCCACTCGTGGGAGTGGATAAGAGTCCTTCTCAGTTAAAGCTGCTATATGTAATTTCTGGAACACGTTGGAACTTAGAAAATTTTTGAACAGAGACACGTTTCTGGTCCCTCCCCCTCAGAGCCATATATGGCTCTGTTCCCCCTCGCTCTCGCTGTAATTCTGCTCAGCTTCCTTAACTCCGCCTCCACTTCATGTCCTGTCGCAGCAGCTGTGAATTTCTGTGTTTATATGTTAATAAAACGTTCTAAAAAATAAAATAAAAACATGGAGCGCTGGTCCAGCACACCAGAACACCATGAAATCTGCAGAGCCTCGCGCAGCCACGTTGAACCCGAGTTTAATTCGCTCGTGACAAATTCATTCATTTCCTTATGATTTCTGGACTCAGCGAGGAGGAAGCGATCACTTGACTTTTGGCAAAAAAAAAAGAAAAGTCCAGATCAGGGATGAAGAAGGGGAATTTAATACATTTGTGTCACATACAAAACAGTTTTGCATCGCTTTGCAATTATTTCAACGAGAACCTGCGCGGCCGCTGCGGGCTGGGACAGGGGGGGGCGTGGGTTAGGAGCGTGAGAAGTGAGAAGCTCTGTTTTTATTGGCTGGTTAAAAACTGTTTTTATTGGCTGGTTAACGGCGGGTCACTGTGGCTTTTTAGAAATGCTTTTAGAGAAGCAAGGGGACTATAGTTTTTTTCAGAGATTACTTGTCTAAAATCAGTCTGTCAGGAGGTAGTGACAGAGTGAAGATATATATTTAAAAAATATTGTTAGAAAAGTTACATATAGCTCCTTTAACTTCATGCTTTATTTCTATACTCAATTGTTTTTTTCCACTATTAAAAAAAATGCATAGGTCTGCATAGCTCATAGTTTTTATCAATAAAAAGAATGACACCCTTCATCCCCCACCCCACCCCCTACAAGAATCTGGTCTTTCATTTATCATATAAATTATTAGATATTTTTTATATTTATAGTGCCCCCCCCCTACTGGCAACAAAAGCCTCTCCAACAAACTTAAAGTGGCCCATGGGCCACCAGTTGATAATCACAGTTGTAGCAGGTTGATGCGGCTCTGAACACGTTTAATTTAGTAAACGAAGGCGTAAAATGTCTCTTTTGATCATAAAGGTTGCAGACCCCTGCAATAGAACAATAGAAACACACCAAATTAAACGCCACACTTTACTCCATCCTCTGGGTTCACTCAATCTCCTCATGCTTGCAACTTTCCTAGAAAATTATTACCTGGTAATAGCTCTCACTCCGGAGCTTTCACTCGTCATAATCTGATTAGAGAGGAAGAGGGATGCGTTTCGATTATTTAAAAACCTTCCTCCTCTTCGGGGGAGGGCTTGTGGTGCTGAGCATGTGTTTCTTCTTGTTCACTGTCAGACATTTTCACACCTCTCAGACGCCAGGAAGAACAACACGCTTCTACTTTTAGCAACTGATCAGCTTTAGTTGAAGAGCTCAGAAATGAGCACCTGCTATATCTGCTTCTCTCGTTCATTCCTTGTTCTTCCTCATCCTTCGTTTTTGTTCTCAATATTCCGATCAGTTTTTCTTTTGTTTGTGTTTTTCAATCAATAGGAGAACGTTTGGTTCAAAATGAAGTGTCAGAATGTCGGCAAATAGAAAATATCAATTGCATGTGGTCATTTTAAAGAAAAGCTGACGACTCTTCAAAAATGAAATAAAAAATTTATTTTCTGTAAATAAAAATGCAGTGTGAATGCAGAGTGTTGAAATTAAAGAAGCTAAAATGGAGTTGTTAAATTCAAACAAGTAAGTCAAGTCAACTTTATTTGTAGAGCACATTTAAAACAGAAACTGTCATCAAAGTGCTTAACAACAACAACAATGGGAGTAAAATTAACGAAAAGTACGAAACAGTAATGATAATTCTGAAGAATTAAAAAGCATTAAAACGTAGGAGCACAGAACAAAAAAAAAACACTAAATCAACTCACACTGTGAGAAATGTCTGCGAGAACAGATGCGTTTTTAGCAGAGATTTGAACTGAGGAAGGGAGGTGGCCTGTTTGATGTTGGGGGGCAGGTTGTTCCAGAGGTTGGGTCCCATGACTGAAAAAGCCCGATCTCCTCTGAGCTTCAGTCTTGTTTTAGGAACAGCCAAAAGCAGCTGATCGTATGATCTCAGGGCCCGGGAGGGAGCGTATGGTTCCAGTAGCTCAGAGAGATAAAGGGGTACGAGGCCATTTAGGCATTTGAAGGTCAACAGAAGAATCTTAAAGACTATTCTGGACCGCACAGGGAGCCAGTGAAGGGAGGACAGAACTGGTGTGATGTGTTCAGACCTGCAATTTCCGGTTAAGAGTCGAGCAGTGGCATTCTGGACGAGATGGAGATGTGAGATGGAGGCCTGGCTGATCCCAGCATATAGTGCATTACAATAGTCCAACCGAATCGTGATAAAGGCATGGACCATCTTCTCAAGGTCAGGTCTGGACAACACTGGCTTGAGCTTAGCTACCTGTCTTAGTTGGAAGAAGCTTTTTTGCAGAACAGAATTGATTTGTTTGTCAAACTTGAAATCAGAGTCTAAAACCATCCCAGGATTTTTACCAGACTGCTTAAGATATGGCTGAAGAGAGTCCAGGTTGACAGGATCAGAGGTGGCAGTTGAGCTAGGGCTAAAGACAATGACTTCAGTCTTCTCATCGTTGAAACTTAAAAAATTTGAAGCCATCCCGGCCTTAATATCATCCAGACATTTTAACAGAGGGTGAATGGAGCGAGCACTTGTTGGTTTCACAAACCGTGTTTCCATCTATTTTCATTTCGAATTTTGAGCTAATTTTTGAAATCTCGCAAAAATGTAAATACAAATTAATGCGGATCAGAAGTGTTTCCATCAACTGGCTTGATGCGCATCTACCGGGCCACGCACAGCGTCATTACGTCAGACGTCAGCGTCATTACGTCAGACGTCAGCGTCATTACGTCAGACGTCAGCGTTACGCATGTCTACAGTAAACAGGAAGTAGCGGTTGAAAACAGAACCCGACCACACATCTCGTCAAAATGGAGAGAATATTTCAGGTATGTGTTGCTATCGGGCAAGTTGTATTTATTCTGTCATGCCAACTAGTTTTAGCGATGTTACATGTTGTCCGGAGCGGAAACAGCTGATCAGTCACATGACGTGAATGTTCGCTACGGCAGAACTGAGTCGGCAAATCTGTTTCCATCTGTCGTTTTGCGCATCAGCTCTGTTTCGAAACCCCCAAAAACCACCTCAAGCGAGCGTATCAACTTTTGAGCGAATCAGAGGAAGTTAACTTGAATTTTGCCCTTTCCATTCAGCTTTTCTGATGCGATGCTTCAAAATGCGCATCTAGAAACCTTGATGGAAACACGGCTACAAGCAGGTAGATCTGACAGTCATCAGCATAGCAGTGGAATGAAAGACCATGTTTCCTCAGGATGGACCCCAGTGGGAGCAAATAGAGTGAGAACAGAAGGGGTCCAAGAATTGAACCCAGTGGGATCCCGCAAGAAAGAGGCAATGAGGCGGAGACATTATTACCAACCTTGACACAAAAGCTCCTGCCACTCAAGTACCAGGTTCAGCTGTTTTTAACATTTTTTTTGCTAATTTCTGCTTATTTAAATAAAATTTAGCAAAGATGTGTTCTTTCTGCTTTCTTCAAATTATTTAGGCTTGTTCTTCCACTTCAGTTAGATTTCAGCATGTTTTTTTTTAGCTAATTTCAGCTGTTTTTCAGCAAGCTCTTCTGCGCTAAGCATTCACACTGCATTTTCACTAGAAATGCAATTTCTCTAGTTTCTAAAACAGCAGATGGTACAGTAAGTAAAGCTGCCAGCTAGTATTTATACGCCAAGCTTTAAACGAAAATTGTAAATTGGTTCTCATTTCAATTCAGACACAGGATCTGTGCTGACCTGTTGTAAGATTCTCTCCTGCAATAATCAAAATGAGCCCTGAGTAACATGTTGCATACTTATGCTGAAGGCAACTGGCACAGGGTCAGAGTAAAGCTGGTGGTCAGGCTCAGACTGGATCAATGTTTCAGTCCATTTATGCCCATCAAGACCAGCTCATAGCTCTTTAAATAATAAACCTGTTGTTGTGCAAAAGGCAGTATTTTGGATTGATGTGCATCAGTGTCATCAGTGGAGGTTTGAGGAGCGAAATAGCTTTTTGTCAGTCAGATGATTTTACAACAGTTTGTTGTGTGTAAACACACACACACACAGGCGTGGAAAGGAGCTGCCTGCGTTCAGTCTGGACGAGTTGCCAACGGGGAACAGCAACAGTTTAACAGGAACTTTTTTCACCACCAAGGTGCAGCTAATGTGTGAAACATGCTTGTGAATTTTTTTTTATGTCACACTAGTTATTTTTGGGTGTTAAAAAATAGTTTCGTCTTTTCTAATTCAGCACTTAGGAGATGTTATTGAAACGACAGATTTTAATAATGATATTATTAGGGCTGAACAATTAATTGCATTTGCAATAATATCGCAATATGATAAAATGAGATTTTCTAATCGCGAAGGCTGCAATTTGAATGGTCATGTGACACAAATCTTTATCAACACTTTAAAAAAACAAACACCACAAAGACATTTACGATGGTTGCATGGCTAGAATGACAACAACCAGTGCTTCAACTTCAAGTAAGCAAAGTATCAGCCGACAGGGATCACTGACCGAACTGTTTGAACTTCAAACAGTATTTTTTTTTATATCTAATTTTTTATACAGGTGGTCCCCGACTTACAACGGCCTCGGCTTACGAACTTACGAACGCGCTTACGAACAGTACAGTTGTACAGTAAATACAGCACTGGTGTGTGTTTTTAGTTGAAAGGGTGTTAGCTAACCGTTTGTAAATAAAGTTCTGTGCATGTTTATGAACCAGTATGTACGCTTGTTCAGTCTCATGTTGATAAACGGGTGTGCGGCGCAGCGTTAGCATACATTTTCCGACTTACGACCAAAGATCCGGACTTAAGTACGTCACGTGTAATGCGTTCCGACTTACGAATTTTCGAGTCACGAACGCTGCGTAGGAACGGAACTCGTTCGTAAGTCGGGGACCACCTGTATTTATTTATTAACTGTCATGTGAAGTTCAGACAGTAGTTAGGAAGTTCACTTAACATGTTTACTAGGCATGTAACGGTTGTAGTTGGTGTACCGAACCAAAAAGGTACGGAGGTGGACCGAACCGAACGTGCTGTACCGAAACGGTTATTTTTTCACTCATTGAATGTTAATATGTGCGCCGCGGAACAAAATTTCCTGGGCGCGTTTCAGCACGGAGCTATTATCTCGCAGCACGCGCAGCATTAGCCGTTAGCTTCTCGCTGCGGTTTCCTGTTTGTTAACGTTATGGTTTTCTTGTTAAAAGACGAGCGCACAAAGCTGTGTGTGTGGACGTTTTTTCATGAAGACTGGATCTGCAGCAGCAACACGTCTAACGTGAACGCGCTGGAAACTACGTCATCAGAACGTGAACGAGCTGTTACAAAGTACGCTAACCACACAGCTGCATTTAAACAACTTCTACAAAGTGCGCTAACAACACAGCTGCATTTAAACAACTTCATCAGGTAATTTAGATGGGTCCAGATCAATAACACAAACTGTATGAGTTTTTAAAGCTCTGAATCTAAGTCTGAAAGTTTTTAATGCACAGTTGATCCTTGCTATGAGACATCCATCACGTCAACACTTAAGTCAAAAAGTTCAGCTCTTTATGAAAAAACTAAAACTGATGGTCAACAAGTCCTGGAGCTGATTTAAACCCTGCCCTGATGATGAGTGAGATATTCAACCGTTCAAGAGGTATTGTTATTTTATTATAATTATTATTTATAATTTATTATTATTTAAAATTATAATCTTATTAACTTATTTTTTTACCTCTGTGTTTTATTTCCAGTATTTCCAGTTACAGAGGTAGCTGCTCTCCTTCCACTTCAGGGAAATCCACCAGAGATCACCTGCTGCAGCTAAGAAGTGTGTGATGACTGAATTGAACTCTGGAACTGTTCCAGGACCAGTCCCACCAAGAAGAGGTTGTGAGTAATGAGGACAAATACAGCCACACTGGTGCTACTGGACAAAAACTTTATTAGTTAAGATTGTAAACAGTCTGTTGCTGCTTATTGTTCTGGTTCTGACTGTTATTGTATTCATTAAGATTTTTATTATTTTTAATATAATTTATTTATTGTAGAGTGCTGTTTATTTAAAATATCATCCAAATGGGTCACTTTTATTTATTACTACAATACAATACAAACATATTTTTGGCATATTTTCAAAATAAACATTTTGTAAGTCTTTATTTTGTCTTTTTTTTTTGTACCGAAAATAAACCGAAAATAAACCGAACCGAGCCCTCCTTGTAATTGAACCGAACCGAAATGTGATTTTAGCGTACCGTTACACCCCTAATATGCATGATACACACACATTGTATATAATATGCATAATATTTGAACACTGTGAATGAGTAAAAATTTTAGGAGCAACGGTATTTATTTTTTCTACTTTGAGTATCAAACTTGGAGTCTTATTTTAGACTTTGTGATGCAAAAATGACAATGTCTACTAATCATTTTATTTTATTTAAGGTATAGACTAGTGAAGGGCCAAGTTCCATCCATCTGGGTCCAGTCTTGGATCAGGTGGTCCCACATGATGAGGAATCTGTTCTAGTTTGTTTAAAATCAGAAACTGTGCTTGGCTCCATCATTCCTTGTTGAAGAGTGTTTTTGATCTGGTATATATTCTGTAGCCAAATCATTTTCATTAAACGTCATAAAATCACCCACAGTTCTCGTATTCAGTTTCAACTGTTTTGAATTTATAATTATAGCTTTTACTCTGAACATTATCAGTCTCCTCCTGGAGGAAGAACAATATAGCAACATGCGTGTTTTTATGTTTTGTACATGTCAATAAAACACTAAACTGGTAAGTTACCAAACAACAATCACTACATCTAGGTTTTATTTATGTGCAATAGAACTACTTCTCATTATTGTACATTAAACAATGTATCTTAATTATTGAAATAAAGAAGGTGAAACTTAGTGCAACTGTTTTATTCAAACTAAAGGTAGGCACATGTTCATTTAGCAATGCCTGTTTCACAGCAACACCAAATGTACTTCAAAAGCAGATTTATTTATAGAAATTATATTTTCACTCATTTGTTGCTGTGGTGCACGACTGCACACAACTTCTGGACCAACTGGAGCTTCATCCATCCCTGGACCAACTGGAGCTTCATCCATCTCTGGACCAACTGGAGCTTCATCCATCCCTGGACCAACTGGAGCTTCATCCATCTCTGGACCAACTGGAGCTTCATCCATCTCTGGACCAACTGGAGCTTCATCCATCTCTGGACCAACTGGAGCTTCATCCATCTCTGGACCAACTGGAGCTTCATCCATCTCTGGACCAACTGGAGCTTCATCCATCTCTGGACCAACTGGAGCTTCATCCATCTCTGGACCAACTGGAGCTTCATCCATCTCTGGACCAACTGGAGCTTCATCCATCTCTTGACCAACTGGAGCTTCATCCATCTCTGGACCAACTGGAGCTTCATCCATCTCTTGGACCAACTGGAGCTTCATCCATCTCTGGACCAACTGGAGCTTCATCCATCTCTGGACCAACTGGAGCTTCATCCATCCCTGGACCAACTGGAGCTTCATCCATCCCTGGACCAACTGGAGCTTCATCCATCTCTGGACCAACTGGAGCTTCATCCATCTCTGGACCAACTGGAGCTTCATCCATCTCTGGACCAACTGGAGCTTCATCCATCTCTGGACCAACTGGAGCTTCATCCATCTCTGGACCAACTGGAGCTTCATCCATCTCTGGACCAACTGGAGCTTCATCCATCTCTGGACCAACTGGAGCTTCATCCATCTCTGGACCAACTGGAGCTTCATCCATCCCTGGACCAACTGGAGCTTCATCCATCTCTGGACCAACTGGAGCTTCATCCATCCTGGACCAACTGGAGCTTCATCCATCCCTGGACCAACTGGAGCTTCATCCATCTCTGGACCAACTGGAGCTTCATCCATCCCTGGACCAACTGGAGCTTCATCCATCCCTGGACCAACTGGAGCTTCATCCATCTCTGGACCAACTGGAGCTTCATCCATCCTGGACCAACTGGAGCTTCATCCATCCCTGGACCAACTGGAGCTTCATCCATCCCTGGACCAACTGGAGCTTCATCCATCCCTGGACCAACTGGAGCTTCATCCATCCCTGGACCAACTGGAGCTTCATCCATCCCTGGACCAACTGGAGCTTCATCCATC
>JBBPBX010022943.1:22089-36899 GCA_038048925.1 Garcialebias charrua | reverse complement strand
CACCGCTGCGGCTGTAGCTCGTGCCTTTTTTTCCCCCACCCGACGTGTCAATCAATTCAGTAGACGTGTCAGCAAATGACCAATCGGCGACCTCAATTTGTCCCGTAGGTAAACGCTCTGCCCTGCATCTGCTCAAATGACGTCAAGAATTTGGTGCGAAAACACGAGAATGAACGCAGAGCTATACTGTGAACTGCCTGCGCACACAACGCGCACGTAGAGCGGCGTTTGGCCGAACGCAGAGCTATACTGGGGCCTTAAGGTTTTAAAGGCTGAGATAACACACACACATACCTATGTAAATTGACAAATCACACCTCACACCTTAACAGTAGGGGTTTCTTAAGGTCTTTGTTAGTCTAATTCACAGATGAGGCTCCTCTGTTCCCATCAAGTGTGAAAATCGTCTGGGAATCAGTCCTAATGCCGGGTAACCACCTAAATTGTCAGAACGCTCCTGCCGTCCCCTTTTGGCCGCTTGTCACTGATGCCGGGTACCCACCTAAATTGTACACTGGGACGCGTCTGATGACGCGCACTGGGGGGAGGCAGAGGGTCAGTTGTTGTGTTTTCATGCTGCTGGCAGATAAAATCAGCAGCACGTGACCCCCGTTCCTACTGGAGTGGGTTTTCTACGAGCCGAACTGCAGCTCCGACAGTCTTTGTTGAGATTAAAACGTTTTTTTTTATGTTTGGGGTGATCCTACGCTGGAGCGGACAGCAGCAACTGTAAAAATGTCAAGTTTCTTACCGGAGTCTGGTTCCAATTCATGGAGGCTCGATGGGGTAAGTTTAAAAAGTCCAAAAAAAGTCCCGTTGTCGTTGTGTAATCACATAGCAGAGGCTCTCCCGATTGGTTGTTGGACGCGTCGAGCAACGTTGAGCCGCAAAACATCAACTTTTCGATCCGACGCTGCTCAACGCGTAGGTTGCTTCGGACGCGCGCGTGCGCGGAAAGGAACTGCCGCGTGCCGCCGCGCCGCTTCAAACACTCAAAACGCGCCGCTTCACGATACGCCGCGCCTAGACGCGTGTCCACATAGACTTTCAATGTAAACCGGCCGCTTCCGCCGCCCGACACGGGTCCAGTGGGTAACCGGCATGAAGCTGCATTATACGTTTTTGAAAGTTGGAATCTGAGACCTCCTCCTCTGTTAAGAGAAGGCTTCTCCCTCTTAAAGGGGACCACACATGCAAAATTCACTTTTTAATGTTTTTTTACTAAACTTTGGGTATTTACTTCATAAAAAAACAGTCCTTGTGCCAAAAAAATGCACCCAGTGGTTTATTTACTCTAAGTAGATTTATTTATTTTTGATAAATACACCAGGATTCACACTTCCTGCATTTATTGACGTCACAAGCCGCCAGCCAATCAGATCAAACCTGAGTCCAGCCCCTCACCTAGCAACCCCTGGTTAGGCTCAACCCACTTCTGTATTAAACACATGACTGTTGTTTTTCATGATTTCATCTCATCTTTTGTTTATATGTTCTTAATTTCATGTGTACAGCACTTTGTTGCAGCTGTGTTTTTTTAAATGGCTTTATAAATAAAGTATAATTGTTATTTTTATGTTTTAGTTCAATTTTTAGTGTATTTGCGATCGCTGCCAACGCGCAGCCGGCAAAAATTAAACGAGCGGACCACAGGCGGAAGGACCGGGTTCGACGGGACCCTCTTCCGGCGCGATGGAGCGGAGCTTCAACTGTACAGCCTTGCAGCAGCCTCGCAGCAGGCTCGCAGCAAGAGGACCTTCTCCTTACAGATTAATTTACGGGAGACACTTGGTGAACTTTGTGTTGTCTTCACTGGAACAGCGATAACTCCCAAAATCTCATCGCGTGCAACGAGCGGAGCTGGCGAAAACCGGAAGAGGAACAAGCTAACATTAGCTTCGGATTCGGGTGGTCTAATGCTAAAAGGAGCAGCAAACTGCGGCGCGCTCAGACGGGTTTCGGTAAGTTATCTTAAGCTAACACTAACAGTAAGTCAAATGAGTAATAAAAAAAGAGCTAATTTTAAAACAACAACACATTACAGATACTGGCTGTTACAGAGGGCGTGAACAGATCGTTGAAGGGCGTGGACTTCAAGAAACCGGTCGTTCAAAACGAAAGTTAAAAATGGCAGAATTAAAAAGGGTATAATTGATTATCTAATAATTATTTTGTGCATTAAATTGAAGGAATAGGGTCTGGATATCCCACAGAAATACCATAAAAATTTAAAAAATACATCTGAGGTCCCCTTTAATATAAAGGGCTTCCTTCACACCCCTCTCAAACCACCTGTGCTCTCTGTCCAAAATGTGCACATTCTGGTCCTCAAAAGAGTGTCCCTTGTCCGTGAGGTGGAGGTGAACAGCTGAGTTTCAATCTACATGATAGGTATGTGTGTATCTTATCTCAGCCTTTAAAACCTTACTCCCACACTCTCTGCTCTTTGAATTGAGAAAGCTCCTCGGATGAAGAGCGAAACGTCTTCTGTTACAAATAAAGTCCAGTTGTTTCTGTATTGAACGCTTTTTTGAGTTAGTTACCGGTACATCTTCAAGCAACTTCCTCATATCATCTCCAACAAAAAAGACATCTGCAAACTATCTCAAAATTCAGATAATTGGATTTTAGTGTTTGTGTGAAACTTCAACTACAGTATACCGGCAATTGAACAAATGGACTGGTTTACAAAAAACTGCTTTGGACACTTTTCCTCTACTTCCGCTCTCGGCAGGGACTGGTCGCATTTCCTTTTGCTCCTACATCTCCCTGCATTCCCTCCCCCGCTTCTGCATTTGTCTCGTCTATAACTCTTCAGCGCTCGCTCGAACCAATTTGGAATGGAATTATGTGCGTGGACTGTCTTCTGGGCTATTTCACTTATCGATTCTATCGACAACAAAAATTTCTGCGAAGCGCTCCGGCCGGGGAGAGCCAGGGCGCCCTATCGACATGCAGGCGGTGAGCTGCATTATGGACTCTATGAGCAGGCTAATGCAACTGTCCGCTCTTTCTGTCGGGGACGTGGAATCTCTGTGTTTTATTGGGACACCGGAGGCTCATGCCACTGAAGGGCTGAGGGGGACCGCGGCGATTGGCGTGCTGACGAGGACCTCCGCTCAGCGAAAATGCTTTGATCCAGGCTATGAAGGACCTTCCCAGCTGTTTGTGCGGGCTGTGTCACACGGTGAGAGAAGCGGTGGCTGCCGCGGACCTGCAGTGTGAACTGTGGACTCGTTTACAGCGCTCGGATTCAAACAGAGCACATATGGAGGAATCTTTTAGCTCGGAACCTGACACGAATTCGGCGATTTGGACCCAGAAAACAGAACCTGGACTTAAAGACCGCAGTACAAAGAACACTGTGGGCTGACTGGAAAATAAAGCAACTTATCTAATCTGGCCTCTGGCCTTGGAACTGTTGAAGGCTACAAATCTTCTCCTAGACTGGGAGCTGAAGGAACCCGCTGCCTCCTACCCCTCCCCCAGAGGTTTCTGTGTGCATTCTTGGTTTGAGCCGAGCTCTGAGACCAGCGAACTGTTTCTTATCTAGAATTGTTACACACAGACTGTTCCCTCCCGCCTGCCGTCATAAATGCATCTTGTCCTGTAACTAAATGTGCTTATTTGATATGGTTTTTACTGATTCACGCGGTGTCTTGAAGACAAAACGTGATTCATCTTTTTTTAATATCAACGCTGTAAACCCCGTGTCTTATCCTGTTTTCCTGCTTTTGACCTTCATCTGGGGACAGATTGGGCCTGGCCGCGCTATGAGTTATGAGTGTTGATAAACATATAACGTGTTGATAAACATGTCATGCTTTGTTCAGCTGCAGCTTGTTTGCACTCATTCTATCTCCTGGATGTCTGAAACTACATATTTACGTTGTACCGATGAAAATTGATGCAATGTTAATAAACCTTCTTGATTCTTGATTCTTGATTCTTGATTCTTTTGGACCCAAACAAGAGATTTCACAACAGAATAGTTTGGTTATCCATGCATCATGAATGTGACTGAATGCTATTTAGCATATAAGAGGGCATGAGAAGAGTAAATAATTTATTGTTTTTTCTAGGCATGGTAGGTGGAATTTTCTGCTAGTGACAGAGAAAAGTGGGCCAGATCTTTGTACCAAATGGAACAGGGTGGTGAAACAGCCAGACAAGGCAGTGACCTGAAGACTTTCTTGCACATCTCTCCATCTTTCACCTCCTCTGTGTCTGGCCTCAGTCTCTACTCTTTCTCTAGTCCCTGGTGTCAGTGAGCTGTGCTGCAACACGTCACAGCTCCTCCAGTACCTGCTGAATTATGGAAGGAGTTTGGAGGCAAAGGCATTAATGAAACATGCAGCAAAGAGCCACATTTCACAGCACTGAGGGGAGACGTGTTGTTGCACTGTAAATTATTCAACCTCAAAATATCACAGTAACCATCACGCCATGACTGGTGGCAAAAAGCCACCTGCCAACAAGTCTGCTACCCTTCCCTTGTCTGCTCAACTTGTCCCAGCTACACTGGTGTTGACAATACCACATTTCAATACACTGATGCTACCCTCAGAAAGAGACTATTTCTCAATAAAATAAAAGGTTTAGTTATATTACAGGAGTGCTGACAGATTGTATACAGATTTAAAATCTGAGTTTTTAACTGCTTATCATGACTTACTGAAGCTACAGTCAGAGCTGAAACAATACACCAAGTCAAAAAAGGCGTTCAATACAGGATCAACTGGACTTTATGGGCTTTCAACTGGACTTTATGGGCCTTTATTGATCCTGTATTGAACGCCTTTTTTTATTTCATCATGTCCTGGACGACTGAGAATCTTCACCAGCATAATACACCAAGTCACTCAACGTGAATACAATATTCAAATTCAATTAAATTCAGTTTATTTTATATAGCACCAAGTCACAACAGAAATCATCTCAGGACACTGAAAAAACACATTCATATAAGAAAATGTCAAGTAACATTATTTATCTAAAGTAGAGTAGGGTTAAAGCTTCAGTATGTAGCTTTTTTTATGAACATATTTCTTCACTCTGTCACTACCTCCTGACAGACTGATGTTAGCCAGGTAATCTCTGAATTTTTTTTTTTTAAATATTGTCCCCTTGCTTCTCCAGGTGGTAAATAAGCATTTCTAAAAAGAAAAGGTGACCCGCCATTTTCCAGCCAATAAAAACAGAGTTTGTAACCAGCCAATAAAAACAGAGCTTGAATTTGAATCAGCCAATAAAAACAGAGCTTGAATTTGAAATTCAACAGACCACAAGGGGGCAGAGCCACATATGGCTCTGAGGGGGAGGGATCAGAATGCTTTGCCTGTTGAAAATATTTCTAACTGCTGCAGTTCTACAGAAACTGCATACTGAACCTTTAAAGATAGAAAGAATTAAGAGCAAAAATCTTTGTTTGACACATTTAATGCATTTTTTTTTTCAAGATGGCGCCTGTGTGTAGGGCTTGCCGTCCCTCGCTCTCTGTTTTTATTCTAATTTTCATTCATTCAAGATGGCCACGATCAGAGCAGTAGCAGCTTCACAGGCTCCCGGTACAATCCCAGTTTTTATAAGTTGTGATATTGACTCTGTGCCCGACTCTGCACGAGTTATGAGTGTGAAATACAGTATAGTCGAACCGAACTGATGAGAATAGGAGCGGATTTACCACAAAATATAGCAGAAATAAGCAACAAACTCAAAACTAGGCTTGGCAGAATGCACATCTTAAAGTCGTCTACCTGGAAGCTGCAGCAGAGGCGTTCCAGCGGGCAGAGGAGAAAGAGCTGCTCCCGGTTTAAGAAGAGGCGGGGTTTTTGTGAGGCTACATGCTAACGCTAAAGCCAGAAAACTCCTTATGCCGTCTCTCTTTCTGTCGAACGTCCGCTCGTTGGATGACTAGATGGATTTACTTTAACTGACAGCGGGTGCCTCTGAAGAGATGATGAAGTGTGCGGTGCTTTGCCTCACAGAAACATGGATTACAAGTGAAACGCCGGATACAGTCTTTCAGCTGGATGACACTCTTTTTTTTGAGCAGACAGCTGCAGCGAGCAAACGAGGAAATCACCGCGAGGCGGAGTGAGTAAAAGTTGGTGCACAAACTGTAGTGTTGTAAAAAACTCATACTTGAAGACTTTGGAGCAGATAACAGTGAGGTGTCGGCCACATTATCAACCCCACGAGTTCAGAGTTGTCAAAATACAGACTTGGTTTAAACTAAATAAATTATCATTAAATCTAGACAAAATTTATATATAATATTTAGTAATAAAAAGAAAACTGCAGATGTTTCATTTACAATTGAGGGTGGTGAGATCTGTAGAGTGAGTGAGGTCAAGTTCTTGGGTGTTGTCATTCTTATTCCATACTCATCCACCCGGTCTCTGCGATCACAGAACAGTAATCTTCTTCACATTCCGAGAACCAAATTAAGGACCATGGGAGACCGGGCTTTCAGTGTGGCTGCCCCCCACCTGTGGAACTCTCTTCCTGACTGCCTGAGAGCTCCACAGTCACTGGTTGACTTTAAGAGCGGCTTGAAGACTTTTCTTTTTAAGCGAGCATACTCTACCTCCTCATGATTCTACTTTTGATCTTAGTTGATACTGTTATTAATTTTACTTGTTTTTTAACTTGTTTCATTGACATTTAATTCTGTTGCACCTTGTAGCACTTTGAGATTTTCATTAATGAAAAGTGCGTTATAAATTGAATTCATTGTAATTATTATTATTATTATTGTCATTGATGACAAACTGACTTGGAAACAACATATAGATTCTGTAAAAATGAAAATATCTAAATCCATTGCTGTACTATATAAAGTCAAGGACCTATTAAATGACAAAGCGTTGCATTTGTTGTATAACACAATCATTGTTCCACATTTAATTTATTGTATTGATATTTAGGGAAAAGCATGTAAAACTATTACAAAACCTATTTTTATTTTACAGAAAAGAGCTGTAAGGATTATTGCAAGAAAACATTACCATCATCCAGCTAGTGTATTGTTTTTTCAGTTGAAATTACTGAAGTTCCATGATTTGGTGGATTAACATATTTTAATGGTGATGTATAAAGATCATAACAATGCACTACGTTTAAATATTCAGACACATTTTGTTAAAAGATCAAACTGTTACAATCTAAAGGGAACTGATGTATTTGTAAAGACACAATACAGGTAGTCCCCGACTTACGAGCGAGTTCCGTACCTATGGACCGTTCGTAAGTTGAAAATTCGTAAGTAGGATCACATACAAAAAAATAATAATAATTTTAAAAATTAAATAAATAAATAAATGTACAGTACTGTACAGTCACCAAGCACTTAGCCTATCCTAACAGTTTTTAAAGATGAAGGAGTGAGTTGAATTGTCTCCCTTTCCCTTTCCCCCATCTTGTGGGGCCGAGATGGTGTAAAGGCAGAGCAGCCGGCTCAGGACCAGAAGGTCTCGGGTTCGATCCCCGGTCACGGCATACCTCGTTGTGTCCCTGGGCAAGACACTTAACCCCGAGTTGCTCCCGGTAGGACTGGCAGCGCCTTGCATGGCAGTCTACCGCTACCGGTGTATGAATGTGTGTATGAATGGGTGGATGGTTGGTACTGTGAAGCGCTTTGGGGCTCCTCACAGGGGGCTGGAAAGCGCTATATAAATAAGCTCCATTTACCATTTACCATAAAGGGAGCTAGCTTCCTTTATGTGAATGGAGCCTGCTAGGGAGGAGGGAGACAATTCAACTCACTCCTTAACTATGTTAGGATAGGCTAAGTGCTTGGTAACTGTACAGTACTGTACATGTATTTATTTATTATAAAAAATTATTTATTTATTTTTTATGAGATGCACATTCGTAAGTCTGAAACGTCGTAAGTCGGGGGACTACCTGTATAGAACTACAGGTAACCCCCGACCTACAGCGCCCGCGACCTACGGCAACCCGGACCTACGAACATATCATATTTAATAATTTAATAAAAATATTAACTTGAAAAAACAAAACTTTTTTTTGTTTTGTTTAAATGTTATTAATTTCATGTGTACAGCACTTTGTTGCAGCTGTGGTTGTTTTAAAGGCTTTATAAATAAAATTTTAATAAAAATGACAAGTTTTTCTCATAATTATGC
Source organism: Garcialebias charrua (assembly GCA_038048925.1). NCBI lineage: Eukaryota > Metazoa > Chordata > Actinopteri > Cyprinodontiformes > Rivulidae > Garcialebias > Garcialebias charrua. The sequence goes on along the minus strand of JBBPBX010022943.1, from coordinate 28,749 downwards.
AACTTCCGGCCGTTCCAGGAAATGCCCCGGCAGCCATTTTAGGTAGGTCTGTGTGGTCCCGGCAGCTGGCTGTGAGGACTGTGTTTGTTCCAGGATTGCCTCATATGGATAAATTACTGGCTGGAATTGCTCTGTGAACTCTGTGGACGTCTCAGCCTGGAGCAGCAGCCGCGGATCGATCGCCGATCGCTCAGTCATCGCGCCGCACCGCCGCGCGAACACCAGCTCATGGCCTGGCTAACACGCAGCTAGCAGAAGCTAACACAGGCCTCGAGCAGCTGCCGTGGTTCGCTGCTCGGCCCGACAACATCAACGCATGGCAACCTAAGATGTCGGCTTTGACCATCTCAAAGTAAGAAATTATATTTTTATTTATTCTGTATTAATTAATTATTTTATTCTGTAATAATTTTACAGTATTGAATGTGCTGTGCTGAATAGCAATGTTTAACATTACTGCACACTACTGTACATGCTGTACAGTTACTGTGTGTGTTTATGGATGAATGTGTGGTGTAATGTGTTAGATAAGTGTTTGTAAATAAAGTTCTGTGCATGTTTATGGCCCAGTATGTCAGCTTGTTCAGTCTCATGCCGATAAATGTGTGTGCGACGCTCCGTTAGCGTTATTTCCGCGACGTACGAACGAAATCAGGACCTACGGACAAGACGTTATTTTCACCCCCGAGCTACGGCAGAATCGAGCTGCGAACGGTCCTTAGGTCCGGAACTCGTTCGTACGTCGGGGACTAGCTGTAGTTTGAAGGGCTGGTCTACCTCAGTCAAGGGAGTTGGATTGTGGAATGACTTGGAGTGTGATGTGAAAAAGCTATGCCAATGTTTGTGTTTAAGAAAGTGATCAAAAATGAATTGAAGAAACATATATGAGGCACCATCTTCCCGGAAGCCAAACCTACCCATCACTTCCTCATCCCCTCTGTTTCCTTCACCAACATGTCCATTCCATTATCAGAACTCTTACGGTGACCTCGAGNATATATATATAATATATATATATATATTAGGCATGTAACGGTTGTAATGGGTGTACCGAACCGTTTCGGTTCGGCACGTTCGGTTCGGTCCACCTGCGTACCGTTTCGGTTATTTTTTCACTCATTGAACGTTAATATATGCGCCGCGGAACAAAATTTCCTGGGCGCGTTTCAGCACGGAGCTATTATCGCGAAGCACGCGCAGCCTTTAGCCGTTAGCTTCTCACTGCGGTCTCCTGTTTGGGGAACGTTTCTTGTTAAAAGACGAGCGGCGCGCACATTCAAAGCTGTGTGTGTGGACTGTTGTTTCATGAAGAGACTGGCTCTGCAGCAGACAGCACGTCTCACGTGAACGCGCTTGAAACTACGTCATCGGAATGTGAACGAGCAGCTTGCAACAGCGCTAATAAGAACAGCTGCATTTAAACTACTTTTATCAGGTAAATCATATCAGTCCAGAGCAATAACACAAACTGTGAGTTTTTAAATATCTGAATCTCTGTCTGAATGTTGTTATTATGCGCAGGCTTTAAAGTTATTGATCCTCGCTACGAACACCCATCACTCAAAAAGTGCAGAACTTTATGAAAAAACTAAAACTGATAACAAGACCTGGAGCAAAGCCCTGCCCTAATGATGAGTGAGAGATTCAACCGTTCAAGAAGAGGTATTGTTCTTTTATTATATTATCTGTGGAATGTTCTGGAGAGTGATGTTAAAAATGCAAAATCAATGTATACATTTAAGAAAAAGGTCAAAAAGGACTTGCTCAAAAACTATATATGATGTAGCTTAGTGTGTTTGTGTATTACAGTTAGAAAAATTAAGTAGTTATTCATTTTGTGATGTAGTTTGTGTATTACAGTTAGAAAAATTAAGTAGAGTTATTCATTTTGTGATGTAGTTTGTGTATTACAGTTAGAAAAATTAAGTAGTTATTCATTTTGTGATGTAGTTTGTGTATTACAGTTAGAAAAATTAAGTAGTTATTCATTTTGTGATGTAGTTTGTGTATTACAGTTAGAAAAATTAAGTAGAGTTATTCATTTTGTGATGTAGTTTGTGTATTACAGTTAGAAAAATTAAGTAGAGTTATTCATTTTGTGATGTAGTTTGAAGGTTATCATTGTTTGAACAAACTGTGAAATAAGGGGCAGATATAATAAGATTTCATCTTCTTTCTGCTCCTTTCATTTTATCCTACTTGTATTCTTGTATCTGATGAAACTGTTTTGTATTGTTCTTTTAAAATGAATGAATAAACATCAAATCAAATCCATCCATCCATCCATTTTCTTCCGCTTATCCGGGGTCGGGTCGCGGGGGTAGCAGCCTAAGTAGGGAGGCCCAGACTTCCCTCTCCCCAGCCACTTGGAGCAGCTCCTCTGGGGGAATCCCAAGGCGTTCCCAGGCCAGCCGAGAAACATAGTCCCTCCAGCGTGTCCTGGGTCTTCCTCTGGGTCTCCTCCCGGTGGGACATGCCCGGAACACCTCACCAGGGAGGCGTCCAGGAGGCATCCTAACCAGATGCCCGAGCCACCTCAACTGGCTCCTCTCGATGTGGAGAAGCAGCGGCTCTACTCCGAGTCCCTCCCGGATGACTGAGCTTCTCACCCTATCTCTAAGGGAGAGTCCAGCCACCCTGCGGAGAAAACTCATTTCAGCCGCTTGTATCCGAGATCTTGTTCTTTCGGTCATAACCCAAAGCTCATGACCATAGATGAGGGTGGGAACGTAGATCGATCTGTAAATTGAGAGCTTTGCCTTTTGACTCAGCTCTCTCTTCACCACGACAGACCGGTACAGCGCCCGCTTCACTGCGGACGCTGCACCTATCCGCCTATCGATCTCACGCTCCAGTTTTCCCTCATTCGTGAACAAGATCCCGAGATACTTAAACTCCTCCACTTGGGGCAGGACCTCCTCCCCGACCCGGAGAGGGCATGCTACCCTTTTCCGGCTCAAGACCATGGCCTCGGATTTGGAGGAACTGATCCTCATCCCGGCCGCATCACACTCGGCTGCAAACCGCTCCAGTGAAAGTTGTAAATCACGAACTGATGAAGCCAGTAGGACCACATCATCTGCAAAAAACAGAGAAGCGATTCTAAGGTCACCAAAACGGATCCTCTCAACACCTTGGCTGCGCCTAGAAATTCTGTCCATAAAAGTTATGAACAGAATCGGTGACAAAGGGCAACTTGGCGGAGTCCAACTCTCACCGGAAACAAGCCTGACTTATGGTGTGGTCACACCGAACAGCTTTTCAACCTCCAAAAAGCTCGTCACGCACGCAAGTGGACGCATTTTGTGTCCAGACCAAAAAGCCAGAACGCGAAACTGCTGCGAAACTGCTGCGGGGTGTGTGGGAGGAGCTTACCGGTGTACCGAGTCGTCACTGCACTCCGCGAGGCGAGGAGCTTTTTATTTCTGTCTCAGTAGAGCAGACTTGACTGGTCGTGAAGGAATTGTCGCGAACACACAGCTACAATGAGTTTCTCTTCCATAGTCCATGACTCCGCGGGTTTTTTCTGTGTCCCACAAACAATACGTCACATGCGCAATCGTTTCCGCGTCACTGGTTTCCGCGTCACATAGGGACTCTCCCCCTGACCCCCTCTCTTCTCCCCCGACTCTCCCTGATTGGTTGACACACCAACCAATCAGGTAGAGTTGAGCGGCGTTTGAAAGTTTGAACCGCAAAATCTTCAGCATGCTGAATGCGTGCTTTGGAGGCTGAAGCTGGTCCACGTGCACGGAAAAACGCTTCCCAGCACGCTCAACACGCACGCGACGTGACGCCCGACGCCAAGACGCGGCTGGAAGCGCGTCCCCCATTGACTTTACATGTAAACTGGACGCTCCTGCTGCTGAAAAGCTGTTCGGTGTGACCACACCATTACTGCCGGCAATGCGGACCAAGCTCTGACACTGGTCGTACAGGGACCTAACAGCCCTTATCAAAGGGCCTGGTACCCCATACTCCCGGAGTACCCCCCACAGAACCCCCCGAGGGACGCGGTCGAATGCCTTCTCCAAGTCCACAAAGCACATGTAAACTGGTTGGGCAAACTCCCACGCACCCTCCAGGACCCTGTTGAGGGTGTAGAGCTGGTCCAGTGTTCCACGACCAGGACGAAAACCACACTGCTCCTCCTGAATCCGAGGTTCGACTATCCGACGGACCCTCCTCTCCAGAACCCCTGAATAGACCTTACCAGGGAGGCTTAAGAGTGTGATCCCCCTATAGTTGGAACACACCCTACGGTCCCCCTTTTTGAATAGGGGAACCACCACCCCAGTCTGCCAATCCAAGGGAACTGCCCCCGATGTCCACGCGATATTGCAGAGTCGCGTAAGCCAACACAACCCTACAACATCCAGAGCCCTAAGGAACTCCGGGCGAATCTCATCCACCCCCGGAGCCTTGCCACCGCGGAGCTTTTTAACCACCTCGGCGACCTCAGCACCAGAGATCGGAGAACCCGACCCAAAGTCCCCAGGCTCCGCTTCCTCAGTGGAAGACGTGCCAGTAGGATTGAGGAGGTCTTCGAAGTATTCCGCCCACCGACTCACAACATCCCGAGTTGAGGTCAGCAGCACGCCACCCCCACCATAAATGGTGTTGGTCGCGTACCTCTTTCCCCCCCTGAGACGCCGGATGGTGGACCAGAATCGCCTCGAAGCCGTACGGAAGTCATTCTCCATGGCCTCTCCGAACTCCTCCCATGCCCGAGTTTTTGCCTCAGCAACCACCCGAGCCGCATGCCGCTTGGACTGCCGGTACCTATCAGCTGCTTCCGGGGTCCCACAAGCCAAAAAGGCCCAATAGGACTCCTTCTTCAGCCTGACAGCATCCCTCACCGCCGGTGTCCACCACCGGGTTCGAGGGTTGCCACCACGACAGGCACCAACAACCTTGCGGCCACAGCTCCGATAAGCTGCCTCGACAATAGAGGCGCGGAACATGGCCCACTCGGACTCCATGTCCCCCGCCTCCCTCGGAACGTGTTCAAAGCTCTCCCGGAGGTGGGAGTTAAAGCTCCGTCTTACGGGAGACTCTGCCAGACGTTCCCAGCAGACCCTCACAATACGTTTGGGTCTGCCAGGTCTGACCGGCATCCTCCCCCACCATCGGAGCCAACTCACCACCAGGTAGTGGTCAGTTGACAGCTCCGCCCCTCTCTTCACCCGAGTGTCCAAGTCATGCGGCCGCAGATCAGATGAGACGACAACAAAGTCGATCATCGAACTTCGACCTAGGGTGTCCTGGTGCCAAGAGCACATATGGACACCCTTATGCCTCCTACCCACTGCCCCCTTTGTCGAGCGGCCGAAGCGGCCGGATAACACCGGTTTACATTCAAAGTCTATGGAGGAGACGCGTGGAGTCACGGCGAACAAGGAAGCGGCGAGATTCGAGTGATCGAAGCGGCGCGACGGCAGCCTGCACACGCACGCGCGCGTCGCCGTCGAGCCGCAGACGTCCCAAATGTTGATCTCTGGCGGCTCGACGCATCCGGCAAACAGTCGGGAGAGCCTCGCTATCTGATTACACAACCACAACGGGACTTTTTTCGGACTTTTTAAACTCACCGGATCCAGCCTCCAGGAATTGGACCCAAACTCCGGTAAGAAACGTGGCATTTTTACAGTTGCTGCTGACAGGCTGCTGTCCTCTCCAGTGTAGATCACCCCAAACATAAAAAAAAGTTTTAATCTCATCGAAGACCGTCGGAGGTGCAGTTAAAACAACAACTGAACCCGGAAAACAAGCCAGAGACCCCTCCCTCTGCTACCCCCTAGTGTACGTCATCAGACGGTGTTCAGTGGTTCAGTGGGACCGTGACCAGCGGCAAAAAGGGGACGGCAGGCGCGTTTGCAGTTGTGCGGTGGGTAGGAGGCATTATGCTTAAACATGGTGTTCGTTATGGACAATCCATGACGAGCACAGAAGTCCAATAACAGAACACCACTCTGGTTCAGATCAGGGGGGCCGTTCCTCCCAACCACACCCCTCCAGGTCTCACTGTCATTGCCCACGTGAGCGTTGAAGTCCCCCAGTAGAACAAGGGAGTCCCCAGGAGGCGCACTCTCCAATACCCCCTCCAAGGACTCCAAAAAGGGTGGGTAGTCTGAGCTGCCGTTTGGCGCATAGGCACAAACAACAGTCAGAGCCCGTCCCCCCACACGTAGGCGAAGGGAGGCTACCCTCTCGTTCACCGGGGTGAACCCCAACGTACAGGCACCAAGATGGGGGGCAACCAGTATGCCCACTCCTGCTCGGCGCCTCTCACCAGGGGCAACTCCAGAGTGGAAGAGTGTCCAACCCCTCTCAAGGAAACTGGTTCCAGAGCCAGAGCCATGCGTTGAGGTGAGTCCGACTATTTCTAGTCGGAAACTCTCAACCTCACACACTAGCTCAGGCTCCTTCCCCACCAGGGAAATCAAATGTGAAACTGAGCCATCTTTACATTTCAATGGGACTTTAAAACGGTGTCAGAATCTGAATGCAGATTTGATTCATGTAGTTATATGACATTGTTACAATGTGCTTTTAACAGAGATTAGGACAAATCAAGACATGTCATTTGGGAATTTGTAGAGATATGTTGTGAAACAAATTAATAGATGAAAACTGTGTATGTATATATATATATATATA
>JBBPBX010022943.1:0-21966 GCA_038048925.1 Garcialebias charrua | reverse complement strand
GATCAGTATTACAAAAGGCACAACATAACTTTATGTCAACAAAGATAAAAGCCTGAGAAGCAGCCAAAGAATGGATTGAAAACCAAAAATATAAAGTCAGTTGTTTAATTCATCTGTTGCAACACTTGCATTTGCTGTACTTATCCATACCCACACAGACCTAAACACATGGAAAATTAGTCTATCTTCTAATGAAGTTCAATTTATTTAGATAACAGTGTTCAATAACTAAAATATTATAATAGTTACCTATAGTAATGTGTTAGTGGAAATGATTACAAGTTTAAGAAAAAGGCAGTTTCATCCAACTTAGAGTTGGATTTTTGTAACAGATTAGGAAAAGCTGTGTAAGAATAACCCACCATCAACATTCAACAACAAATGACTCAAACCAAACATTATTTGAAAAGCATTCCATTTAGTGAGATCATAGATACTAAGAAATCATATTCATTAGTTTCAGGACTGATGTTAACAGCAGACTCCCCAGATTTGGCAAACACAAGAGAAGTGACCACGGTCTGACGACTTGTTTATAATAATCTGTCTTTTTGTAACATAGGATGAGGCCTTTTGATGCTTTATATATAAGTAATCAGACTTTTATTTGGTTCTGCTGTCAATGGGAAGCCAATGCAGGGACTTAAGAACAGGTGCAACATGTTCAACTGTCCTTGAACCTTTGAGAATCCAAGTGGCTGCAGTTTGAATCAGCTGTTTGTGCACAGCCCTGGCCTGCAGGAAGGCCATTACAACAGTTATGCTTTCCAGTCTGTTTTTTTACACAAGCTTTAAAATGTTACTCAAATAATGAAAAGCCAATTGTGTCATAAGATTAAAAGTTGACATCACTGTTTAAATTATCTGTTTCTACCTGTTGATTCTGGGTCCAGCGGACCATGGCCGCTTCAATTCATCTTCACAGGGGGCTGGTGCCCTCCTCAGCCCAATACAAACTACAGTTGGGACAATACAAGCTACAGTTGGTCCTTCACAACGGATTTGTTTGCCCATTTAATTTGTGATGCCTCATGCTCTGAAACTTTTCTCCATCATTCATATTACTGTCCTTATTTTCAGTTCTCAGACTACCTGGAATCACTGAATCTTATCAACACATCTGGATCTGCCCATCACAGCGACTTTCATTGTTTTTGGGCTCTGAATGATCGTGTCTTCATCAACGTTTCACATGGTTCAATTATGGGGGCAAAATGTCACACTGTTAACTCCTGTAATTACACATCACTGACAAAGAAGTCAAGTAAATGCCTGATATTAATGTTGTTATTGATCTCAGGGATTCAGCCAAACCCAGGGCCAATCACTAACTACTGTACACCTAATGAGTTTAAAAATATTTCAGGTCTCCGTTTTCTGCATGTAAACGCTCGTAGCCTTCTAAAAAAACTTGATGAATTGAAAATCCTAATCACTTCTTCTGGGGCAGATGTGATCGTTATCTCTGAAACTTGGCTCAAAAAATCTGTTTTGAAAAATGACCTGGCAATCAATGAATTTAAGATCTATCGTTGTGATCGTAATACAAGGGGAGGTGGAGTCGCTATTTACATCAGAGATTCTTTGGCTGCCAGGATTGCATCTAAAAAAACAATCGCAAACCAGTTTGAGGCTTTAGCTGTGAACATCACTTTGAAAGGAGGTCAGCCCTTAACTGTTGTTGGATGTTATCGTCCCCCCTCCGCAACACCTGAAGCTCTGTCTTCCCTGACTGAATTCATAGGAAATTTAAAACACAATGAGATTGTTATGGCTGGAGATTTCAACATTGATTGGAATGAGTCGACCCCCCTCTGTGATAAATTCAAGGAATGTTGCCTATCTCTCAATCTAACACAACTTATCGATTCTCCCACCAGACCAAACATAAAATGTCCTGAAAAATCTTCTACCTTAGATCTGTTTTTCACAAATGCTCCTCACAAATTTCCTGGTATAGGTGTATTTGCTAACGTTTTGAGTGATCATTCCGTAATAGCAGCTCTTAGATCTACTAAACTTCCACCTGCTAAGCCCAGAATAATTCAAAAAAGGGATTTGAAACGTTTCTGTGAACAGTCATTCCTTTGGGATCTATCCCACTTTGATTGGCAACATATCCTACAAATCAATGACGTGAACACCGCTTGGAACTATTTTCATAATAGTTTCATTCTCTTTGTAAACAAACACGCACCTTTCCGGCAGTTCAGGATAAAGGGCCGTGACAGCCCCTGGTTTACTCCTGAACTAGCTGATCTCCTACACTGGAGAGATCATCTTTGGGCCGCAGCAAGAAAATCACACTCAGACACTGATTGGTTGAAATTTCGGCAGCTAAGGAATAAATGCACAACTGCCATCAAAGCCGCAAAACGTAACTACTTCTTATCTCAGACCTCCAAAAATCTAAATGATCCAAAAAAATTCTGGAAAACCATTAAATCTCTCTCAGGCACCCCCCAATCATCTGACCTCCCATCACAATTTCTTGTTGACTCTGTTCCTGTGTCAAATAAGCACGAGATCCTGAACTGTTTCAATAAACATTTTGTTGCTTCTAGTTCATTATTTGACACAGTTACAAACGGAAAATCAGCCACTTTATCTAATAATCAAACTTCTACAAATCAAATCCCTCCTACAAGTCAACCATCTGTTAATCACACCTTCTCTTTTTCTCCGTTCTCAGTCAGTGAGGTAAATAAACTGTTAAATGATCTTGATCCAAAAAAATCTGCAGGTCCAGATGAACTTCCACCTTATTTCTTAAGGCTGGCTGCTCATATCATCACAGTCCCTGTGACCCACATCTTTAATCTGTCCATAAGCCAAAACACCATTCCGGATGCTTGGAAAACAGCATTTGTTCTTCCTTTGCTGAAGGGAGGTGACCCCACCTCACTGAACAATTATCGACCGATCTCTAAACTCTGCATCTTAGCCAAGGTTCTAGAAAAACTGATAAACTCTCAGATCAAAAATTATCTGGACTCATTTAACATCTTACCTCTTCATCAATCTGGTTTCAGGAAAAAACACAGCACAACAACTGCTTCTCTGAAGGTTCTGAATGATGTTGTTGAAGCATTGGATGCTAAGGACTATTGTGCTGCACTTTTCTTAGACCTGTCTAAAGCTTTTGACACTGTGGATCATAACATCCTGTGTCATAAGCTCTCAGAAATCGGTTTCTCTGATCACACCATCGGTTGGTTTTCTAACTATCTTTCCAATCGGAGGCAATGTGTTCAACATAACGGTACTTCTTCCAGCTATTTAACAGTTAAAAATGGTGTACCACAAGGCTCAGTTTTAGGACCCACTCTCTTTACAATCTACATAGCTAATGTAGGTCACTGCATCCCTGATGCATCCTTACATTTCTATGCTGATGATACAGTTGTTTACTGCCGAGCTAAAACAGTTGCTAAGGCTTTCCAGTTACTGCAATCTGCTTTTGACATCATCCAGTCAGATTTGTTCCGTCTCAAACTTGTCCTAAATGCTGATAAAACAAAAGGGATGTTTTTTTCAAATAGGAAGGCGGTTCCAGCAGATCCTCCTCTGATTTTATCTTCAAATGGTGTCCCTATTGAGTTTGTTGATTCCTATAAATATCTGGGTATCCTGATTGATTCACATCTCTCTTTTAAACTCCACGTGGAAAACCTAGTGAAGAAACTGAAAGTTAAACTGGGTTTCTTTTTCAGAAACAGATCATGTCTATCACTGAATGTCAGGAAACGCCTTGTGTCTGTGACTTTCCTTCCCTCCATTGATTACGGTGACATTCTCTACATGAATGCTCCTACAAGCACCCTGCGGATGTTGGATGTTGTCTATCATGGTGCACTAAGATTCATAACTGGTTGTGATTATCGTACCCACCACTGCACCCTGTATTCACTGGTTAACTGGACATCATTAACCTCACGCAGACTCTTCCACTGGTACATTTTCATCTTTAAATCACTTCTTGGTCTGCTGCCCTCATACATCTCCTCCTACATGTCTTTGCGTGAGTGCAGCTACAGTGTGCGCTCTCAGGACATGATTACCTGCAGTGTTCCGTCAGTGAGGACTGAACTTGGAAAAAGGGCCTTCTCCTACTCCGCTCCTGCTTCATGGAATATCTTACAAAAAGATCTGAAGCTCTCGACCTTGACTTCTCTAAATGGTTTTCAGAATCTGTTGGAATCCTGGCAAAAACCAATGCAGATTTGTTCCTGTCTTTGATTTTATACGTCTACCTTATAATGTTTTGCTAGTTTTTTGATACTTTGTTAAAAAAAAAAAAAACTTTCTTTTGTTTTTTTCTCTCTTTTGTTTTCTATTGTTTATTGTTTGTTTGTTTATTGTTTATTGTTTAAGGAAATTCTACCACTGCTGTTCATTGTTCTTTAGTTTTAGCAGGTCGCTTTCGTAAATGAGCCCATGAGGTTCAAAAGATTTACCTGACTAAATAAAGGTTGAATGAATGTTTAATTTTTGGGCTCTATAGACTAAAGCCTGAATAGAGCTACGACTCTGTTTTTGAGCCTTTGAACCAAAATTGATTATCAGTTTTCTTGTTTAGTTGTCGGACCTTATGTGACAAACAATAATGTTAAACTGCAGTAAAAACATTTATACAGTCTATTAAATATTATTGTATTTGTATCTACAAAATAGGTTTTCTAAAAGTGGAAGTAAATAAAGATAAAATAATTAAATGCAACTGGGCAAAAGATGATCCATGAAGTACACCACAGGCAACATCTACGCAGTCAGAATTGAAAAGCACCATTGGACACAAAACACTCTGTTCCTAATAATGTTCTAAACCAGTTAATACCAGAGAAACTAACAACTTTCTTACCCCTGCCAATATCATGATAAACTGTAGACATAATTACAAGTAATAAATAGTCAGAACAGAACATGATTTTTCAGGCTTTAGTTTTTATTATTATTATTATTATTTAAGTTAGTGTTTCCAAGTCTTAAAACAACAGTATAGATTATAGAGATGGTCATATTCAACTCCTGTTTATCTTCTGAGCTGCGTTATCACACTTTTTTCCAGTGTGGAATTATAATAAAAGACTCACTTCTGCTAACTATCTGCTAGCTGCAAGCCTCATGAATGTAAACATCACTTTAAAGAGCGATGGGCATTATTCAGGTTGCCTACTGGCTTGGGGCTAATGGGTCCACGTAGATGAGAGCTCAGCCTTGTGAAATTAAACACCAAATGAGATCTGTCAGTCACGGTCGTAATGCGCTGCCCAGGCCTGCAGGTGCTGGCCCACCCGCAGACACACACACACAAAGATGAGCACACATGGACACACACAGAGAGCTGGTTGTATGGACCATGTTTAAATTCATAAGAAGGAAGAAAACCTTTGAGGAAACCATAACTTGACCAGAATATTAAAAAGTTTAAAGAGAAGCAGCCTCTTTTAAAGCAGTACAACACTCAGCAGGGTTCCCGTTCACTGTAAAACTCACAATCTATACACAATGTACCAAAAGTTAGTTTGTTCAGGTTCCACCTCTTGCTATTGCTCTTAAAAAAAAAAGATTATCTTCAGAACTTTTAATTTTCAAGGGACAAAGGAATCCCAACGAATCCCATTAGAGAGATTTCTGCAGCTGGCTTTGCTCTTACTCAGCTTGTTAGAAATCTCCTGACCACTTGCTTCTCTGCATAGCAAGGCGAGTGTTAAAATTAGAAATGGAATCAGCAGCCATTAGGTAAATCACAAACTTGTAATGAGGCTTTCAAAGAGAAGAACTTTATAAAAGAGCATAAGATCAGAGTCGGAACTGTCGACCTGTTGCAGAGCATTTTGCTCACAGAATAGAAGACTATTGCGTAACTATGCGTGACCACAGCAGAAGTAATGGTACATCCAGACCGAACGCCTTTTCAACGGCAAAAAAGCTTGTCACGCACGCAAGTGGACGCACTGGACCCAGTGGTGTCCAGACCAGAACGAGAAGCTGCGGCGGCGTGGCGGCGGGGGGGGGGAGGAGCTTACCGGTATACCGAGTTCCTCACTGCACTCCGCCAGGCAAGGAGCTTTTTATTTCTGTCTCTGTAGAGCAGACTTGACTGGTCGTAAAGGACTTGTCGCGAACACACAGCTACAATGAGTTTCTCTTCCATAGTACACGACTTCGCGGGTTTTTTCTGTGTCCCACAAACAATACGTCACATAGTTGCGCAATACCCGTCCCCTCGTTTCCGCGTCACATAGCGGACTCCCCCTTTCTCCTCCACCCGACTCTCCCTGATTGGTTGACACACGCGTTCACGAGTTTGAACGGCGAAATCTTCAGCATGGTCAAGGCGTGCTTTGGAGGCTGACGCGGGTTCACGTGCACGGAAAACGCTTTCCAGCACGCTCAACAAGCATGTGACGTGACGCCCGACGCCAAGACGCGCATTGACTTTGCATGTAAACCGGACGCTCCTGCAGTTGAAAACGCGTTCGGTCTGGATGTACCATAAGGAGTACTTTCAGGAGCATCAACCCTCACAAAGCAACCGGCCCATACAGCTCTCCACTGCACACCTGTAGAAAGAGGTGAGGACTGAGCTTCCCAGACCAAACCCCAAACCCTGATGGACAAACTATTCACACTAAAACTGGGCCCCTCCATTTGCAACTGGGTACTAGACTTCTTAACAAACAGCCCACAGTTAGTGAGGATCCACAACTTCTCCTCCTCCACCATAACCCTCAACACTGGCTCTCCTCAAGGATGTGTGTTGAGCCCACTCCTGTTCACTCTGCTCACATATGATTGTGCAGCTACCCATCCAGGCTGTCATATTGTAAAGTTTGCAGATGATACAGCTGTGGTGGGATGCATCACAAACAATGATGAGTCCAGCTACAGGCAGGAGGTGGAACATCTGGAGAGCTGGTGCAAAGAGAATAATCTTCACATCAATGTGAAGAAGACAAAGGAGATGATTGTGGACTTCAGAAGGAACAAACACACCCACACCCCACTGAACATAAGAGGATCTGCGGTGGAAGTGGTCTCCAGCTACAAGTACTTGGGTGTACACATGAACACATTTATTATACTTCATACTTTATTATTTTTGTCTTGAACTTTTTTGAATTTACCATGTCCGGCATGACTGAGAATCTTCACCAGCTATTAATGACACAATCGGCTTGCAACAAATATGGAACTGATGCGACTTATAGGGTGGTGCGACATATACAGCAGAACATACAGTAATTGTACTTTAATTTAAAGCAGTTCAGTACGGTTTACTTTTTTCTTACCCTTGATAAAACATAGTTTTTAAGCAAACAGAATATTAATATAATGGATTTCTTGCATCAGAGTTCTTGGTGTTTAAAAAGTTCAAAATGAAGCACGTTGTGCGGGATTAGGGTTATTAAAGCTTTGTATTCTGTCAAAAACTTTCATTTATCATAAACTCTCTTCACCCTGAAAGATCCCGCACCTTTAAAAGGGCTTTTAACAGAACACAGACTTTAGCCGCAATAATTTGACTAACAACACATAATTTAGTATTCATGACTCTGAAGCTTTAAGAAAATACAACTGCACACATAAGACAGGCATCAAGAAACCACATTAGTAGCCATTTTGATACGAAGCCAAGAAAAGTAAATCGGTCTTTTGTGTCAAAAGGAAAATTGCATAATGATGTGATTATGTCTGGTTTTTTTAACCATACAACACACAAGCCTGTAATGTGGTAAGCTACAAAGAACATCTGGCTCTGCTGCGAGGAACAGCTGCATAGTGTCAGGCTGAAGCTAATGGTGATATGTGTCACCAAAAACGCACATGAATCCAACAGAATATAATGTTCTACAGCCCTGGTGCTGACTGAAGTAGTTCGTCTTGTGGCACTTTCTTTTCCATTAACTGTTTTAGTGCTACGATACGGGAAAGTTAAATGCTCGATTTGGTGAAACAGAACTGTTGTTTTAGATCAGTTAGAGAAAGACTATCTGAATTTATTGTCACAGACTGAACAGTTCATCACAAGACCAACACATATACTGTACACACAATGCACACAATCCAGCCTAAATTCAATTCACAACCACTGATCTATGTGCATCTGGAAAGTAGTCACGCTCAAACTGGAGACACAATTGTGAAAACCAACATACTTCAATGAATTCCAATTTAACCCTTTTTAATGTTTGTATTTTGATTTTGAATAAAAAGTAATACTTAGTGCAGTTTTAATAACTGGGGTCAACCATTAACATCAGCGAGCTCCTTTACCAATACGCATATCGCAAGAAGCAATCAAACAGAGGATGCCATCTCCTCTGTGGTCCACACTGCTTTCACCCCCCTGGAGCAGATGGACTCCTACGTCCGTAGGGTCTTTGTGGGCTTCACAGCTGCCTTCAGTACCATGATCCTCCAAACACTGATGGACAAACTATTCACACTAGGACTAAGCCATTCCATTTTCAACTGGGT
Source organism: Garcialebias charrua (assembly GCA_038048925.1). Classification (NCBI taxonomy): domain Eukaryota; kingdom Metazoa; phylum Chordata; class Actinopteri; order Cyprinodontiformes; family Rivulidae; genus Garcialebias; species Garcialebias charrua. Next base: position 13,482 of record JBBPBX010022943.1, on the reverse strand, counting down.
CCTGGACAACAGGCCACAGTATGTGAGGATCAACAACATCTCCTCCTCCATCATAACCATCAGCACTGGCTCCCCGCAGGGCTGTGTGCTGAGCCCCCTCCTGTTCACTCTGCTCACATATGAATGTGCACCTACCAATGCAGCCAGTCATATTGTAAAGTTTGCCGACAATACAGCGGTGGTTGGATGCATCACAAGCAACGATGAGTCCAGCTACAGGCAGGAGGTGGAACACCTGGAGAGCTGGTGCAGGTAAACCAATATTCACATCAATGTGAAGAAGATTGAGTACAGACAGACGGAACAAACACACCTACCCTCACTGAATATAAGAGGATCTGCAATTGAAGTGGTCTCCTGCTACACATTTGTGGGTGTGCACCTGAATGACAGCCTCAGCTGGGGCAACAACACCACCAGCCTGATCAAGAAAGCACATCAGAGACTCTACTTCCTCAGGCGACTGAGGCGAGCTGGTCTGGGAAGCGCAGTCCTCACCTCCTTCTACAGGTGTGCAGTGGAGAGCATCCTGTGCTCCAGCATCAACGTGTGGCATGGAGGCTGCACAGCTGCAGAAAGAAAAGCTTTGCAGAGAGTGGTGAAGGCTGCACAGAAGTCTGTTGGAGTCAGTCTCCCCACCATCACAGACATTTACACCTCCAGATGCAGGAAGAGGGCCACCTGCATCATGAAGGACCCCACTCACCCAGCACACACTTTTTGCCCCACTCCCCTCAGGAAGGAGGTTAAGGAGCATTAAGTGTAGAACCACTAGACTGAGGAACAGCTTCTACCCTGAGGCTGTTAGACTCATGAATATCTAACCAGAATAACCACTGTGGTGGGAAAAAATCACTAATGCCACTTAATTGTTGATATGTGCTGCTGATTATCCATGCTGCTGATATTATACTGTTGTTTTATTTCATGCTGCTGTGTTCATTCATACTCATCAGCTCACACAGACTCATGTTTGTGCTGCTGTTTGTTGTATTGTTTATGTATAGTACTATTAGTGCTCAGTGTGTTCTTAGTTTAGTGTATTTCTTAGTTCATATCTTAGATCTTATAACTGTTTTTTTGGGTGTTTTTTTTTTACAATTTATACTTTTGTTTGATGTAACTGGGACCTTGTGCACATAATTTCATTCCACCACATGTACCACATGGGGTGCAAATGATAAGAAACCTTGACAATGAAAATGTTCAACTGTCAAAATAATGAAGTTGAAACAAAACAGCACAGTAGCACACAAAGGTTTGGAAACCCCACGTCAAAACTCTAAAATGATGATGAACTGATTTCCAAAAGAAAATGTTGAAAAAAAATCATACTTAAAATATTACTGTCAATAATATTCAAATAGGTAATTTCAGTTTGAGAAAGAAGCGTACATAGGTGACCCCCGACCTACGACCCCATCGACCTGCGAACCACGGGACCTACGAACATATCATATTTAATAAAAATATGAAATTACTGTATTAAAAAAAAAAAAAAATTTTTTTTTTTTTTTTTTTGTGTTTTTGTGTTTAAATGTTCTTAATTTCATGTTCTGGTTGTTTTAAAGGCTTTATAAATAATAATTATGATAAAAAAGATCATTTCTGATCATTTTTGAGCAATTTCTGAGCATTCTTGGGCAACAGGAAGTAGGTCTTCAGTTTACACGGTCACAAATTAATGTAGAACACCGGACGGCGGACGCCATTTTAGGTTCAGTCACTGGGGTCTCCGGTCACAGAACACCGGACGCCATTTTAGGTTAGCTGCCCGGGAGCCAGCCGAAGACTGGTGACCAGGATGGCTTCATATGGATTAATTACGAGCTGGAAACGTCTCTGTGAACTTTGTGGATGTCTCAGGCAGGAGCGGATTTATCGCCGATCGTGCCAGGCCGCCGTGCGAACACCTCCGGCCGGCCTGGCTACACCTCCGGCCTGGCTAGCTCCAGAAGCTAACACGGGAGCTAACACGGTAGCCGGCCGAAGACTGGTGACCAGGATGGCTTCATATGGATTAATTACGAGCTGGAAACGTCTCTGTGAGCTCTGTGGACGTCTCAGGCTGGAGCAGGAGCTACAGATTGATCGCGCCGCCGCTCCAACACCAGCTCATGGCTTGGCTAGCAGAAGCTAGCCAGCTAGCTAACACAGGTCTGGAGCAGCTGCGGTGGTTCACTGGCCGGCCGCCGCGCTGCTCGGCCCCGACAACAATCAACGCATGGCAACCTAAGATGTCGGCTTTGACCATCTCAAAGTAAGAAAATATATTTTTATTTATTCTGTAAATGTGAATAGCAATGTTTAACATTACAGTACACTACTGTACATTTAATGTGTGTGCGCGCTCCGTTAGCATGATAAATAAAGGTTGAATGAATGAATGAATGAATAATTTTTTTTTAAATATAATTTTCACCCCCTACCTACGAACGGATCGAGCTGCGAACGGTTCTTAGGTCCCAAACTCGTACGTAGGTCGGGGGTCACCTGTATACAGTACAAATGTTTAACCTCCCTAAGAAACCTGAACGCTTCAAAGGATTGCCATTATTTATTGATTTAGTTTAAATGAAAAAGATCAGGCAAACTGTGCAGCTTCAAGATGGTTTCTGGGTTTCTCATCAACTCCTCTGCAAATGAAGGATGAACTGTCTCAACAAAAACAAACAACAACAAAAAAAGAAACGATCCAGATGACCTGACTGGACTTTGTTGGATTTTTTTACCTGGATTATTGAGCATGAACTTTGATGTTTTGAGCCACTTTGGGTATGGCTGCCTCAGAGGAGTCGACGGGGGAGAGAGCGTAACCATCTTATCAACATCAAACTGGTTTGTCCACTATGTGGGTTTGCTGCTTGTGGGACTCAGTTTGTTGTAGCTCCTCGAACTGATGAAGTCCTTTGGATGAAGGACAAAACCTCTTTAAAAAAAAAAAAAAGGGAACCATCCAGATGACCTGACTGAACTTTGTTAAATTAATTAATATAAATGTTTTGGGTGTAATAGTACGTGTATTCATACCAAAATACATATTTTGGCATGGTACTTCCAGTTTTGTGCATCTGTTCAGTCTAAAAGTTTAGTGTACTCCTGGAGAAGATACATTTCAGCCTTAACACTATTTCTATGGAAGCACAACGACTGTTTGTTTTTGGAAAATTTATTATTATTATTATTTATTTTATTTTTTTACCATGACAGCAGTTCTGTAAACTATATTGATAAGACTGCAGTATAAAAAAAGTGTCTGAATCAATTCTAGGTAAATATCCAAAAACTGTGTATTTACCTGAATGTCACCAGTGATAAATCTGTTAAAAGTTGACAAACTTGGATCAATGCCTAAAATCAATATTTCAGAGCATTCACAACATGGAATCAATAGTTTTCTTTTAGAGCATGTTGGATAGAAGACCAAAACCAGCTCCAGACTAACTCAAAGCATGGAAATGAACACTGCTGCAGTCGATCGTCCTCTCTGTAGAGGAAAAGTAGAGGAATGCTGAGTTCTCTCCTCTGCGTCCTCCTTCCAGCTCTGCAGCAGTTCCAGGTAGGCTTGCTGTCACACTTGCAAAATGACGCGTGCATTTTCAGTATGACCGCCTTTCCCCACTCAACGCACTCCTTTCTGTTCTGCAAGCTGCTGAGTGCTTAAAAACTTTTAAAGGAAACTTGAAGAGACAAACAAAAAGATCTGGTTGCTGAAACTGTAAGACGTATACATCAACCTCCGCAAGTGAAACATTTTCAGATGAAGACACGGAGATATAATTACTGCACTGCTGCACACAGATTTGACATCTTTTTTTATGAATCTCAGAATATACCGGTAGTTGTCAATAATTAAAGGGAATTATGCTTTTGGGATTTCTACATGTCAGACAGTTTAACCAACCTGTTAATAGAAGTTGAAAAAAATAAACTGCTTCTGTCAATCACTACAGGAAAAATAAGTGTCATGTTTTCCCCAAATGGTGCTTGGCCCATTTTGGAACGAGTCTCTCCACACACTGTTAGTCTAAGTGTCGCTTCAAACCGCAGCTCTTCTTTAACCTGTGTGTCTACCCTGAGCTTTTAAACAACGCCTTCCTCAGATACTTGTCTACGCTGCATGAAACAGAGCCGCTAGGAGAATTGCTTTTGCCCGAGCTGGTTTCTTTCAGCGCGTTTGTCTACATTTCATCCTCATTCCTGCGTGGTTGGAGGAGAACCCGACCAGCCCAGAGGTGTCAGTCTGTCAGCCAGCCATGCTTCTGCATCACACATTCTAACACCATTATTTTTTTTGGAGGCACTCTGAGCGAGCGAGGCACGTGTCATTAAAGCGTTCCCCATCTTTTGTTTGTTTATTTTTAAATAAAAATGCTGAGAGTCTCCGGGTAGTGTGAAAAGGTGTTTCCCAAAAGAGAATTTATAAGGCGCAGTGGCTCACAGCCTGAGCGCCTCGCAGTCAAAAAGATCTCGCTCAAACAGAAACGTTGAAAGTAATCAAGAAAGACAGCAAACAACCGCTTACAATTTCTAAAGCACGCAGCAAATAATGAAACGTCAAAGGTAGTGACTGGATGTACATCTACAAATGGTTAGCATTTGTAGTCATTGACAAAAAAAAGATGGCTGCCACTGCCAACTAACCTTAAAAAGATATAATGGTTCAGTCAGCTTAAGGATTTTGAGCTATGGTTTGGTGTGGTAGCAACCAGTTAGACATACTGCATTTGTTTAGTTAAGTTTAACTTGATTGAGCAAAAGTAGTTTTCATATTCTGCAGTTAATTGATGACAGGATTCAATTTATTCAGAATCAGAATCAGAGTCAACTTCATTGTCATTGCACAGCTAAGCACAACAAAATACATTTCAGTGTAGAGTCCAAAGAAAACAAGGGTAGATGGAGGTAGCTTTGATGTGAAGCACTGCCCTTATCGTTTAGGTAAGTGAAGGAAACATGAGGGAGACCATATATTGTGTCTTTAAACACATATAGTGCCACCCAGATGTAACTAAAGGATTTTAACAGGGGTCAGTATTAAGCTGACCTCTTTATCCTTAATTAACTTACTTATTCAGATTGAATAGTAATTTCACGGATTCTTTTCTTTTTCAGTTTACCCAATATTTCTGTGATCTTTATGATGGATAAATAAACAGAGCTATAGAGTGACAATGGACATTGACTTAGTTTGGTATGCCAGGCGACACTACCATTTATTTAAAATAAATCAACTAAAATCAACACCATTACACTTGATTGACATGATTTCACTTTCTTTCAAATTAATACGTCAGCACACTTAAATTTAACACAACAGACTTCAATATTGGATGTTAACATATTTAGTCTGTGGGCTCTTCAGCTTAAAATAGTTTCCAGCTTAGATTGAGAGGGAAAAGAATAGGAGGAAAGATTTAAGAAGAATTGGGAGGTTAAGAGAGGAAGTTTATCTTGCATTTATGAAACCAGATGACACTCTTCCGTACGCGTCCAGCTAAGATATCATCACACCTCCAGCAAGCAAACAGCTGCTCCTTTACCTTAAGACGTCCGCCTTGGTTCTGGCAAAGAGCTGTGATCAGCTTTGGACTGACGAGTCGTCGGTCCCGCAAGTCCAAGCTGGACTCCAGACGTGTTTACCTTGTCGGTGTCGGTGATACTCGCTTTCGTCGGCAGAAGCCGTGGCAATCGTGGTTTTTTGGCTCAAGATAATTTATTCCAGGAAGGAATAACAAAGTTTGAGCTTACGCTCATTCGAAGTGGACTCATAACAGCAAGTTATCAGTCCCAGCTGGATGACGAAGGTCGTTAGCTCTTGACCAAGCGTACCCCAGCCCTTTGGGAAGGTTCACATCTCTCTTGAAGCTCCCAGCAAACTCTGAAGTGTTTAGCAAAACTTAGAACTTAAAAAGATCATGCGATGAGAGATGAGACTTGTGTCTTTTTCATTGGTCCGTGGACCAGTCGAGCAGTTCACTTGTGTAATCGCGACCCAAGGTTACAGCCAGCAGCAGAGGGAAATTGTTTAGGAAAAGACAGCAAGCTGGAGCCCTTTTCATGAAAAACAACAGATTAACTGTCTTCTGACTTTCTAAACAAAACCGTCCGGTCTCTGTGACCCGAGACTTCACCTTTAACACAGCAGTGAACACCGTTTAACTCTTACAGAATAACACAGCTTAAAAGCACACATCATGAAAATGACAAAAGTTATTCTTTTGGTCACATTAGAATAAAATCAAAGATAGAAATAGTCTCTTTTGGTGACTATGTTCTAAGATTACAACTAATGGAATGATTTTGTAGTAAATGTCTTGCTTTACTGAGAGGTCAGTAAAGGTCATCACTGGACAGTTCAAAAACCTTAGTTTGACCCTGGGTAGGTCCACTACATCTCCCCCCTTTTGGAAGCCATCGCCAGTCCTTGGGGATGGGGTCCAACACGAAAGGAAACCTTGAACTGTCTTTGATCTTGAAGTAATCCAGCAAGTGGAAAAGAAAAATCAAAAATTATAATCCCATAAAGTTTTTGGAAATTCCATACTGTTCGGAGGTAATCCCATTGCGAAAAGCTTTTAATCCTTTGGAAAACAAAGTCTGTTAACTCTTGGAAAACAAAGTCTGTGATCCCTTGGAAAGCAAAGTCTTATAATCCACAGCGGTAATTCCACAGCAGTAATTCCACAACGATTAGTTTTGTTGATTGATCAGCAACAATTGTTTTCATAATCAGCATGTAGAGGGGATCCCTCGATTGACGCAGAGGAGGCGACCCTTGGATGAAGGTTGAAGACCAAGCGTTGGAGCTGCAGGTCCCCACATCGAAGGTTGTTGGCTGGTTGGTTTCCAGTCAGTGCCACTCTGGTTCTATGTGTCATGCAATTATGTGGTTTTTTAGGTGGGCTTATGATTGGGATTTTACATTAGCCTTACCTATATGCACCTGGTATGTAAGCTATCATGGTTTAGATCAGCTACAATTACCAATTAAGGGGTGGATCAATTCTGTAAAATTAGATATAGGGATCTATACCTATAAAATTTTGGAGGGCTTCTGTAACGAAGGCCTCTAATTCCAAACTATTCCTCCATTCATTACTTAGTTTAGGTTAAACTAAAATAGAAAAATGAAATATAGTTTGATCTAAATGTCTGTTGTCTTTTAGACGAACGACGTAGGATTTGGTATTCCTAATAAATTTTGAAGTCTATGGCGAGACTCATCAAAATGAATAGACAATCTAGAATAGAAACGATCGAATCGGTTCAATTTAGAAATTGTGAGACCAGTGTAGTTTATGGTACCTTGAGTAGCTTTAAACTACATTGACTCTTCGACGATTGAGATTTAACAAAACGAACTGCATGTTGGCATAGTTAAATCCATATCATTCATTAACCAATGTTAATACAAAACCTTTTTGGCTGGGAGTGTTCAGAACCAAACAATATCTCAACTAATGACAACAGTAATGACTAAACAACAAGGAAACAACGTTTCACTGCTTCGACACACTCTTGTCGTCAGATTCCAAAGTGCAACACACAAGAAAAACAGGTCTCAACTTTATGACCGAGGTCAAATTAAATCTCGTGGATTTAAACGGTTGTTAAGGTTAGTTTTTTGTTGTGGGTTTTAGGCTTAGCGTTTCTAAGTTCAAATTGGACAATGCGACTTATAGGGTGGAAATACGGTAGTTTAAACCTGATTAGTTTATTTACTAACTTGTGTTTGGACGACCTTATTATCCCATGAAGTCGGTGAGTTTGTGAGATCTTTGTCTTTTGTGGAGTCATTGAACGCCTTGTAAGGTTTGATCTGATTTCGATGTACCCATTTAGCAATTGGCTCTTTGCGGCCTTTGCTGATTTTGATTTCGTAGACGACTGAGGACACTTTGTCTGTTATCAGATGAGGTCCAGTCCACCTGGGCATTAGTTTGCGGGCGAGAGTTCCGGTCCCGGACTCTCCTTTCCCGGTTGCTGGGGCGAACGTATAGTACCAGACTCTGTCTCCCACTTGGAGTTCATTATGAGAGGCCTTCTGGTCGTAGTACGCCTTACGTCCTTCAGCGGATTTTTCCAGGTTTTTCTGGGCGAAAGCAAAAGTGTTTCTGAGGTGTACATTCAAATCTTTCATGTATTGTTGTGTGGTGTAGGCTGTCGCCATGGCGGCGTCGCCTGGTTGGTACAACAGGTGTAGAGGGAGAGTCATTTGTCGACCGGTCATCATCTCGAAGGGAGAGATGCCAGTTGATGTGTGTGGAGTGGCTCTTATGGCCATGAGGACCAGAGGGAGTTTCACGTCCCAGTCCTTGTGGTTTGCAGCCACGTATTTCTTCAAAATACTCACCACAGTTCTGTTTGCTCTCTCTACTTGGCCTGAAGCCTGTGGGTGGTAGCCGACATGAAAGTTGGCCTTGACGCCTAGCGTCTTCCACAGTTCTTTCATCACTTCACCTGTGAAGTGTGTACCTTGGTCTGAGTTCACCCGAAGGGGAAGTCCAAACCTTGAGAATATATGATTCATTAACAACATAGCAGTGGTTTGTGCTGTGTCGTTAGGAGCTGGTAGGCATTCTACCCATTTGGTGAATGCACAGGTTACCGTGAGAAAATATTTATTTCCTCTAGAGCTCTTAGTGAGTGGTCCAACCCAGTCGATCTGGAGGTCAGACCATGGGAATGCAATGCCTCTGCTTTGCAGTGGTGCTCTGTGAAGTGGTCTGGTTGGCTGAAACTGGCCACAGACCACGCACCCTTCAATGTAGTCCTTGACATCCTTTTTCATTCCAGGCCAATAGGCAATTTGTTTTAATGCCGTCAGCGTGGCTTTATCTCCTTTGTGTCCTGCGGACGGGAGATCATGGGCATGAACTAACATCACCCCCCTTTGTTCATGGGGAACCACGAACACAGGTGAGGACGTTGGTCCATGAGCGAAAGTTAGGATGCCTTTGATTAGTTTTAGCTGTTTGCGCAGCTGATAAAGGACTTTAAGGTCTGGATCGGAATCCAGTTCGTCTTTAGACGGAGTGTTTTTGTCTGGATCAGTCAGGTACAGTATCATGGAGTTGATAGCAGGATCCGACTTCTGTAGTTGGATGATGTCTGGGTCAGTCAGTGCGGGTCGTACAGAGACTGCGTTGTCAGCAGGTCTGGCTGCGGCCTGTGCACGTGTGACTGCCATTACCCTGACTGTAGGTTGTATTGACAGAGTCTTGATTAACCAGGAGGGGTCGAAGGACCATAGAGGACCTTCGTCGGCTCCTTCTTTGGCTAAGGAATCTGCAATGTCATTGTAGTGCTTGTCATCGCCTGGGACTCTAGAATGTCCTGGAACTTTCTTCCAGTAGATCTGTAAGTCGTGTGATGTCACCAAGTGATCACACGCTATGAAAAGCTCTTTGTGTTTGACCACTTTTCTGTCGCTTGTTAGGAAACCGTTCTGTTTCCACACAGCGAGGTGACAAGCGAAACTCAAACGAGCATAGTTAGAGTCAGTGCAGATGACTAGCGTCTTGATGGAGCGTTCTACTACCATCTGGAGAGCTATTAGGATTCCTGCAATCTCAGCGTACTGAGAAGTCTGAGAGCCTAATTTGTAGCTGAAAGTTATCTGTTCTTGGTCTTGGAGGAGAACTCCTCCAACACCTGCCCTACAGATTTTGTCGCGGAGGAATGAAGATCCATCCACGTACAATGTTGTCATATCTTTGCAGATATTGTCATCAAAGAAGTGGTGATTCGGGTCTTCAGTTACTGGGGTTTTTTCCTCAACCGGCGGCTGGGTGGCTGGTACATCTTGTGTACACTTCTGGCAGATTGCCAAGTCCGTCCCCAGATGAGACTTCTTGTTTTGACCATAACGTATGTCTAGGTTAAAACTTTGAAGCGCCATGAGCCACGTTGCAACACGTGAGTTTGTCACCACACCATCTCTGATGCGTTCACTGTTAAGAAAAGTCACTGGCTGGTGTTGTGTTTCCACAATGATTTTCTGTCCACCAATGTAGCTGGAGAAATGTTTAACTGCCCACACTGTGGTCAGTAAAGCTTTCTCACAGTCTGAGAATCTCAACTCGGGGCCTGCCATCGTTTTGCTGGCGTAGGCTACTACACGTTTGTCTCTGTCGTGTATCTGGTACAGACCTGCACTTATGCAATGAGCTGAGAAGCCCACTTCCAAGTAAAACTCTTTGTTGTAGTCTGGGTAGACTAAACAAGGGGCTGACTTGATCCTGTTTATAAGAGCGTCCATTGCCTGTTGCTGTTTGTCAGTCCAAACAAATGGTACGTCTTTTTTAAGGAGTTCAGTCAGTGGTTTCGCAAGGTCCGCATAGTTTTCGATGAACTGGTTCGAGTAGTTACACACGCCCAGAAAACTTTGTAGTTCTTTGAGATTGGTGGGGACTTTGAGATTGTCGAGGCCTTGGGTGCGAGTCAGCTGTGGTTGTACTCCGTCAGGACCTACAAGTAGGCCAACGTAGTCCACTTTGGTTCTGCACCATTGGCATTTTGACAGTGATATCTTAGCACCAGCAGTTGTCAGCTGATTCAGAACGTGGTCGATCTCAGCCAAATGTGAGTCCAGTGTTGGCTGCCTCAAAAGGACATCGTCCACGTAGATCAGTGTTCCACGCTCGTGGGCGTCTGGACATGCTTTGTTCAAGAAGATGTTGAACTCTGCAGGTGAGTTAGCGTAGCCAAAGGGACACCTGTTAAAGGTGTACTGACGGCCACCAAAAGTGAAAGCTAGTTTGTACTGGTCCTCGGCGCGCACAGGGATGGTCCAAAAACCAGAGGCGACGTCGAGGGTCGAGAAGTACTTACCATTGGTGACCTTGGGCAGTTCCTGTTGGAGTTGCGTCATAGGCCATCTGGATAAGGGAACTTGTTTGTTTAGCTTTCGGTAGTCTATAGTGAGTCTCCACTTACCATTTGGTTTTAACACCGGCCATAAAGGCGCAGAGTAAGTGCTGTTACAGTATCGGATGATACCTTTTTCTAACAGGTCATTAATGATTTCTCTGATAGGTTGATGTGCTGCCAGAGGAATCTTGTACTGTCTGACAAATGCAGGGGGAGCATTAGGCGGGGTTGGGATGCTCACTGTGTGGAGCGTGGTCAACCCACAATCCATCGAGTCAGTTGAGAATGATTTCTCATATTTTAGAAGAACTTTGCGAAGTTTGTCCCTTTCTTCATCAGTTTTCAGGGCGTCGGCTTGGGCGACCACCTGGTCAATCTGTGAAGCAACTGAGAGGGGTTCTTGTTCTTTGGGGAGCTCCAGTGAGTCCCCTTCAGTGTCGTAAAACCTGTCAACAGGTAGTGCACTGTAAGTTTGAGGGCATAGACTGTCTCCTTTGTTGAAACCGAACCTGCGGACAGTGTCCTGGTCGGACTCAGTGGGGGAGAAAAGAGCTATGGCCTGTGTTGGTTTCGTGAACAAGACTTGCCCCGTGTGTTGATTTGGGATCAAGTTTTCTGGGAGTCCTCCCAGAAATGGAATGCTTAGCTCAAAATCATGAAAATCAGTAGAGATCAACCATCCTAACTGTGTGTTCTTTGGGATCAGTACCTCTTCTGTGCTTGTGTTGCACATAGCAACAGTCGTGGTTCTGCAGTCGAGGGTCACTTGGAATGTGGCCTCCATGGACAGTCCTAAGTTGAAAAACATAGGAGATGGTTGAAAGTATGCCTGTTTTGTGCTAATAGCTTGTCCTTTCATGATGTGACACATCACCGGCTTGTTCATAACCTGAGGTGGTACCGCAGTGTTATGGCTGTTAGCAATCTGGCAGACCTCTGGTATGGTCTGTCCAGCCTTAAGGTTCTCTGTGGTTAGCACAGGAGACTCCTTTGTGGCTGTGTCTAGTGACCACAGTACATTGTTGTTGATGTCCACTCGGACACCTAATCTTACCAAAATGTCGGAGCCTATGTAGGTTGCATGTGGTAAGTTCGGGACCACGAGGAACGGGTGATCCAGTTCTCGTTGGTTCCAGATTAGTTTCAGGTCAATGATCCCTTTTGCGGTCATTACCTGTTTATCGTTGGGGTCTAACGAAAAGCGGAAAGCCTTTTTGTTCATTTCTAGACCCAACTGTTTTTTAACCAAGGTTCCATAGAAAGCTTGGCTGATCGCTGATTTCTCCGTCCAAGGAGACAAAACAGCATCATCGGTGTGGGATCCTTGGATCTCAACACCTTTGACTACCTGTGGTAGGTAGTGTTCAGTGAGTGCTGACTGTTTCAGCTCGCAGAGGAGGCTCTCTTGTTGGGCCTTTTCTGCCTCACCTGTTGCTGAAGGTTCACTTACCGGGATTGTGCTCTCGTTGGAGGATCCCTTTGTGCCTTCCGCGGTACCTGCTGTTAGACAGTCAGTGTCACCTTGTGTAGGCATATCGATTGGCAGTGGTTGGCTCACTCTGGTCCACATTGTCTGATCGCCATAATCTATAATCGCGTCGAAGCGGTTTATAAAGTCTTGGCCGACCAAAAATGGGAATGAGTCAACGGCGGACACGTGTACCGGGTGGTATAGCGTCATTTCACCAATCTGCATATGAACCATGGCTATAGCTGTTAGGGTTGTTCTCGTCTCTGAGAGTCCCTGCAATACTACAGCACATTCTTTGAGGGGTATTTCCCTGTCAACACCGCTAGCGGCTATCCGTAGCTCCTTCAACAGTGTGGGAGACATAATGGTTATGTCAGCCCCACCATCCAGGAGGGCCTCTTCTGTGAGGACCCCTTCTAAAGTGATTGACAGGTAAGCCTTCTTAGCGGGCCCCTTCCTGATAATGTTACACAGGAACCTATCAGGTTTTTTCCGACGTATGGGTCTTTTCAGACGTTTGTTACGTCTACCATTGTCAGTGTGCTTTTCATTCACCTGTACTGGTAGTGCAGTCACACATGGGTCTGAGTGATCGGTCTGTGACGAGTCATTGTCTTTGGTGAGTGAGCTTTCCCCCCCTTTTTCTGATGAGGGGCTCTCGGACTCTGTAACAATGATGTCATGGTTACAATCAACGTCTTGTTGACTGTCTGTACCCTGATTGTCAGCATCCTGACCATCAGTATCTTGGTGACTGTCAGCAATTGTGGCATTGCTGTTATTTGTGTGTTCTGAGTCACTATCAATGATAGCGCTACACATTACTCCAGGTTTGTTTTCCTTGTTTGTTTTTTTCAAACTTTCTAACAACCGACGTATGTTCTCCATCTCTTCTGAGGACAGAGGTCTAGGGCCTTTTCTCTGGAACCTACGTGACTTCCTGCTTGTCTTGAACTGTTCTGCTCGGGGTGCAGGAGGGGCATGTCCTTGACTTGGGGGTTCCTCTTGGGACCACCCTTTGTCGTATGGATTACATCGGTATCCATGCTTTTTAGTCCGTGGACGTGCGTCCCAGTTTTGACCTTGGTGGTCACCCTGTGGGTTCGGTTTGAACCACTGTGGGTTTTTGTTCCAGC
>JBBPBX010022942.1:23130-40963 GCA_038048925.1 Garcialebias charrua | reverse complement strand
CTGACACGTTCCAAACTGATCTGAACCAATTCACAGGTGAAGCAGCAGGTTAGGGATTAAATCTATAGATTTACTAAATCTTTGTAACGAAACAATCCGGTCAGTTTAATAATTAAATGTCTGGTTTGTTTCTACACAAAGATATCCATTACAGGTAGTCCCCGATTTACGAGCGAGATCCGTTACAACGAGGCGCTCGTAAACCGGAAATCTCGTAATTTGGAACGGCCGCCATTTCTCTCGTAAATCCGGAAATCCGCTCGTAAATTGGAACGGTTTTCGCTAGCGCGACTAAAAACACTCTATTTTCATCTAAAAACTACTTTTGAGTGCATAAAAATGATCGGAAACGTGTGTTTATATGCTTAACTAACTAACTGTAGTGAAAAAACACATGAAAACTCAGTATTTTTTTCGTTTTTTCCAAAAATTCGCAGCTCGTAAGTCTGGAACCTCGCAGATCAGAGCGCTCGTAAATCGGGGACTACCTGTATAATAGAAAGGTAAAGTGCAGTTTGCATAAAGAACAGATCCTGACTCGTGGACAGCTCCTCCTGGCTGTTTAGCTGCGTTGTCTACTCTATATGGACACCTACAGGTCAGGAGGAGAACTGCAGCAGCACTGTTGCAAACACAAACAAACACTATGTGCTTCAATCAATCTTACTACAGGGAGCTAGGATGTTTTGTTCTTTATTGTGTAGAAAATACATTTTCTCTTTTTTGCTTAGTTACTCAAAGAGTGATAAATATAAAATAATATTTTTATGTATCATTTGGGAGTCAGGTTTTATAAAGTGTTTTGCTTTTTTAAAACAAGTCCTGATTGTAATTGTGATGATTGATTTAATCAGCTAATTATTAACCAATAACTGACACAGAACCATGTCTTGGCTTTTTGCGTTAACTTACATTTATCCTCAACCCGTTACATCTGTTTGACTCTGTGTCTTTTATGAATCAGATGTGAGATGCACAACTAACTACTGTACAGTACATTAAGAACAAAGTCAATACATAAAAACACAAAACCCTCAAAGTCCACTGGTTTAAACTTGGACATCAGGAGTTGTGTCTCAAAACTCAACAAGTCGTTTTAATGTTGAAAATAATATTCAAGAAAGCAGGAAACGAGACAGGCGGGGGAGGGGGGCATCTCAAAGAGCATCTCCGCCTCCTCAGAGCTCCTCACTTCCCTTTATGGAGAATCTGAAGAACCGAGCAGCAGCAACGCGTCTGGTTGAACATGCTCATCATGTCAGATAAGTCTCACAGAAGAAGCTGAGGAGCCATCACAGCAGGACTCTGACAGGGAACTGATCAGAAAGATCGATACTCTGACAGGGAACTGATCAGAAAGATCGATACTCTGGGAGGGAACTGATCAGAAAGATCAATACTCTGACAGGGAACTGACCAGAAAGATTGATACTCTGGGAGGGAACTGACCAGAAAGATCAATATAATATAATGTTTTGCTAGTTTTTTGATACTTTGTTAAAAAAAGGAAAAAAAAAACTTTTGTTTTTTTCTCTCTTTTTGTTTTCTATTGTTTAAGGTTTGTTTGTTTATTGTTTAATGAAATTCTATCACTGCTGTTCATTGTTCTTTAGTTTTAGCAGGTCGCTTTCGTATTTCTCCAGCTCCCCGGGCGCTTTCGGGCTGCTCACTGCACCACCTGGTAGGTGGTTGGGTTAAATGCAGAGACGAATTTCGTCTGTGTATGGGAACATATGCAGATGACAGGAATAGACATTATTATTATTAAATGAGCCCATGAGGTTCAAAAGATTTACCTGACTAAATAAAGGTTGAATGAATGAAAAATACTCTGACAGGGAACTGATAAGAAAGATCAATACTCTGGGAGGGAACTGACCAGAAATATCGATACTCTGACAGGGAACTGATCAGAAAGATCAATACTCTGACAGGGAACTGATCAGAAAGATCGATACTCTGACAGGGAACTGATCAGAAAGATCGATACTCTGACAGGGAACTGATCAGAAAGATCGATACTCTGGCAGGGAACTGACCAAAAAGCTCGATACTCTGACAGGGAACTGATCAGAAAGATAGATACTCTGGGAGGGAACTGACCAGAAAGATCGATACTCTGACAGGGAACTGATAAGAAAGATCAATACTCTGGGAGGGAACTGACCAGAAATATCGATACTCTGATAGGGAACTGATGAGAAAGATCGATACTCTGGGAGGGAACTGACCAGAAATATCGATACTCTGAACTGATCAGAAAGATCGATACTCTGGGAGGGAACTGATCAGAAAGATCGATACTCTGGTAGGGAACTGACCAGAAAGATCGATACTCTGACAGGGAACTGATCAGAAAGATCGATACTCTGGGAGGGAACTGATCAGAAAGATCGATACTCTGGGAGGGAACTGACCAGAAAGATCAATACTCTGACAGGGAACTGATCAAAAAGATTGATACTCTGACAGGGAACTGATAAGAAAGATCGATACTCTGGGAGGGAACTGACCAGAAAGATCGATACTCTGACAGGGAACTGATCAGAAAGATCGATACTCTGGGAGGGAACTGATCAGAAAGATCGATACTCTGGCAGGGAAATGATCAGAAAGATCGATACTCTGGCAGGGAAATGATCAGAAAGATTGATACTCTGACAGGGAACTGATCAGAAAGATCGATACTCTGGGAGGGAACTGACCAGAAAGATCAATACTCTGACAGGGAACTGATAAAAAAGATTGATACTCTGACAGGGAACTGATAAGAAAGATCAATACTCTGACAGGGAACTGATAAGAAAGATTGATACTCTGACAGGGAACTGATAAGAAAGATCGATACTCTGACAGGGAACTGATAAGAAAGAGCGATACTCTGACAGGGAACTGATAAGAAAGATCGATACTCTGACAGGGAACTGATCAGAAAGATCAATACTCTGGCAGGGAAATGATCAGAAAGATCGATACTCTGGCAAGGAACTGACCAGAAAGATCGATACTCCGACAGGGAACTGATCAGAAAGATCGATACTCTGGGAGGGAACTGATCAGAAAGATCGATACTATGACAGATGACAATCAGAACGAGGATCAAAGCTGATCCACCGGCACAGCTTCCGGAGCGCACGAGCGCAGCCGCGTTCATTTGAGCACAAAGACGCGCACGCACCTCTGCACGCACTCCCCAATAAAACAACATGCAGCCTGAAACACGCACGGCCCCTCTGTGTGCACAAAACTTCTCTGCTCAAAGAAACTCCTCATTCAAACGGTGTGAACAGTTAAATGAAATGTCACGTTGTTTGTTTGTTTGTTTGTTTGTTTCCAAACCATCTGGAGAGGAAATGAATGAAGCAGCAACATCCTCCCTGAGGCGTTCAGGAGCAAAACGAGGATGCTCTTGTTTCTTTACCTGCTTTGTTGAGGTGATGGCTTCAGGTTGAAATTGGTCCTTTATTGTCCTTAGCGCGAGGTCCCGTGTCCTCCCGTGTCCGTGTCCGTGAGTGGATGTGGATGCGCGGAAGCCGTTATTTTAGCCTTTTTATAAGCTCCTCTTTCTGACCTTTGTCTCCTCAGACCGGGGGACCAGAGACACCAGCGGGAGTGGAAAATCACCGGCCTGCCTCCTCAAAGAACAGGAAAGCGCTGCGCGTGATGCCTTCACGGACAGCAGAAAACCTCGCAGTTTGTGTAAAGTGCGCACTTTGAAGGCAAAGTGAAGCGGGCTGGTCTTTAACCTGTGAAAATCTTACAACAGGTTGAAATGTACAATCTTAACCATTGCGTTTTGGGGGAAACGACATAAACCTCAGGTCTGAGAGAACTCTTGAATAATGTCAGGACAGTGTTCACTAAAATGACCTGAATGTCCCAAACATGTTCTTACTGTGTAGCTCTAATCCAGGTTTTATTTTTATGACTGATTTCAAATAATGCAACTCTTTAAACGTCACAAAACCACAGTCTTCATCTTGACTCTTCATGATAATCGGAAAAATTACGAACAGCCCCTGAACGCCGCATTGAGAACATTTAAAGCGACAGTTATACAATTTAAACAAAACCGTTACTTTTTTTATTTTCCTTACAGTTATTGTAATTCCGTGCAATGACAGAATAATTGACGTGTCTTGTTGTTTGACCGTTTCTCATGCATTTGGTAATTAATCTAAAAAAACTAAGGCTGGTCCTCTGGACATTCAAAAAACAAAACTAAACAAAGCTTCTTTTTTTGTTGTTGTTGTTTTTTTATTTATTTAGTTGCTTTGTTTAGTTTTTTGAATGTCCAGAGGACCAGACTTAGCTTGTTTAAAAATTTCTACCTGGATTATTGCGCATGCATCAGGGTATTTGGTCATTAATGTTAAAGTTGTCCCTCAGAGACAGCAGCAGACACCCTGCTGGATGAGATGCTATCTGCTCAACTGTCCTCTGCTGCTGATGTCTGCTTCTGGCAGGAGACACACTTGACGAAGGCACAAATGCAAAAAGTCAAAGCTCTGATCGGACCTTGTCCAACATGTCACTGTGTTCTTCACTGATGCTTTGCTTCTTTTTTTAAAACTCATCATGCCACAAACAGATATGAAGTGGTTTAGTAAAACTCCCAGGTATTTGAGTTATTTACCAGCTAAAACATTAAATACAATCTAAAACTTGCTTTAGTTATATTTATTAACAACCAAGTCAAGCAGTTCCTTTGGAATAATTTATTTTTATTAAATGTTATTTAAGCAGCAAATCCTCCTGAGCTCACAGCTCTCCTTTTAAAGGAGGCCTGGCCTGCAGGCAGCCTGACATGCATGTTTTAGACCGTGGGAGGAACCGGAGAACCTGGAGGAAACCCTTGCAAACATGAGGAGAACAAGAAAACTCCACACAGAACAACCCCAGACACAACCCAGCATTTAAATCCAGGAATTGAACTCAGGACTTGAAGCCAGGACTTGAAGCCAAGACTTGAAACCAAGACTTGAAGTCAGGACTTAAAGTCAGGACTTGAACCCAAGACTTGAACCCAAGACTTGAACACATGACATGAAGTCAGGACTTGAAGTCAGGGCTTGAAGTCAGGAATTGAACCCAAGACTTGAAACCAAGACTTGAAGTCAGGACTTGAACCCAAGACTTGAACCCAAGACTTGAACCCAAGACTTGAACCCAAGACTTGAAGTCAGGACTTGAAGTCAAGACTTGAAGTCAGGACTTGAAGCCAGGACTTGGAATGCAAGACTTGAACCCAAGACTTGAAGTCAGGACTTGAAGTCTGGACTTGAAGCTAGGAATTGAACTCAGTACTTGAACCCAGGACTTGAACTCAGGACTTGAAGTCAGGACTTGAAGTCAGGGCTTGAAGTCAAGACTTGGACCCAAGACTTGAACCCAAGACTTGAACCCAAGACTTGAAGTCAGGACTTGAAGTCAAGACTTGAAGTCAGGACTTGAAGCCAGGACTTGAAGCCAAGACTTGAAACCAAGACTTGAAGTCAGGACTTGAACCCAAGACTTGAACCCAAGACTTGAACCCAAGACTTGAACCCAAGACTTGAAGTCAGGACTTGAAGTCAAGACTTGAAGTCAGGACTTGAAGCCAGGACTTGGAATGCAAGACTTGAACCCAAGACTTGAAGTCAGGACTTGAAGTCTGGACTTGAAGCTAGGAATTGAACTCAGTACTTGAACCCAGGACTTGAACTCAGGACTTGAAGTCAGGACTTGAAGTCAGGACTTGAAGTCAGGGCTTGAAGTCAAGACTTGGACCCAAGACTTGAACCCAAGACTTAAAGTCAGGACTTGAAGTCAGGACTTCAAGTCAGGGCTTGAAGTCAGGACTTGAACCCAAGACTTGAACCCAAGACTTGAACACAAGACTTGAACTCAGGACTTGAAGTCAGGACTTGAAGTCAGGGCTTGAAGTCAGGACTTGAACCCAAGACTTGAACCCAAGACTTGAAGTCAGGACTTGAAGTCAGGATTTGAATTCAGGACTTGAAGTCAGGACTTGAAGCCAGGACTTGAAATGCAATACTTGAACCCAAGAATTGAAGTGAGGACTTGAAGTCAGCATTTGAAGCCAGGACGTGGAACGCAAGACTTGAACCCAAGACTTGAAGTCAGGACTTGAAGTCAGGACTTGAAGCTAGGAATTGAACTCAGTACTTGAACCCAGGACTTGAACTCAGGACTTGAAGCCAGGACTTGAACTCAGGACTTGAACCAAAGACTTGAACCCAAGACATGAACTCAGGACTTGAAGTCAGGACTTGAAGTGAGGACTTGAAGTCAGGACTTGAAGTCAGGACTTAAAGTCAATACTTTAAGTCAGGACTTGAAGTTAGGACTTGAAGTCAGGACTTGAAGCCCAGACTTGAACCCAAGTCTTGAAGCCAGGACTTGAACCCAAGGCTTGAACCCAAGACATGAACCCAAGACTTGAAGCCAGGACTTGAACTCAGGACATGAAGCCAGGACTTGAACCCAAGACTTGAACCCAAGACTTAGACCCAAGACTTGAAGCCAGGACTTGAACCCAAGACATTAATCCAGGACTTGGACTCAGAACTTAAAGCAAGGACTTGAAGTCAGGACATGAAGCCAGGACTTGAAGTCAGCACTTGAACCCAATACTTGAAGCCAGGACTTGAACCCTAGACGTGTACTTATAACTTGAAGCCAGGACTTGAACTCAGGACATGAAGCCAGGACATGAACCCAATACTTGAACCCAAGACTTGAACCCAAGACTTGAAGCCAGGACTTGAACTCAGGACATGAATCTAGGACTTGAAGTCAGAAACTTAAAGCCAAGACTTGAAGTCAGGACTTGAAGCTAGGACTTGAAGTCAGGACTTGAACCCAAGACTTGAACCCAAGACTTGAAGTCAGGACTTGAAGTCAGGACTTGAAGTCAGGACTTGAACCCAAGACTTGAACCCAAGACGAAGTCAGGACTTGAAGCCAGGACATGAAGTCAGGACATAAACTTAGGACATGAAGCCAGGACTTGAAGTCAGGACTTGAAGTCAGGACTTGAACCCAAGACTTGAACCCAAGATTTGATCCCAAGACTTGAAGTCAGGACTCGAAGCCAGGACGTGGAATGCAAGACTTGAACCCAAGACTTGAATTCAGGACTTGAAGTCAGGACTTGAAGCCAGGGCTTGAAGTCAGGACTTGGACACAACACTTGAACCCAATACTTGAAGTCAGAACTTGAAGTCAGGACTTCAAGTCAGGGCTTGAAGTCAGGACTTGAACCCAAGACTTGAACCCAAGTCTTGAACCCAAGAATTGAACCCAAGACTTGAAGTCAGGACATGAAGTCAGGACTTGAATTCAGGACTTGAAGTCAGGACTTGAAGCTAGGACTTGGAATGCAATACTTGAACCCAAGAGTTGAAGTCAGGACTTGAAGTCAGCACTTGAAGCCGGGACTTGGAACGCAAGACTTGAACCTAAGACTTGAAGCCAGGACTTGAACTCAGTACTTGAACCCAGGACTTGAACTCAGGACTTGAAGCTAGGACTTGAACTTAGGACTTGAACCCAAGACTTGAACCCAAGACTTGAACTCAGGACTTGAAGTCAGGACTTGAAGTCAGGACTTGAAGTCAGGACTTGAAGTCAAGACTTTAAGTCAGGACTTGAAGCCAGGACTTGAAGCCAAGACTTGAACCCAAGTCTTGAAGCCAGGACTTGAACCCAAGACTTGAAGCTAGGACTTGAACTCAGGACATGAAGCCAGGACTTGAACCCAAGACTTGAACCCAAGACTTGAAGCCAGGACTTGAACTTAGGACATGAAGCCAGGACTTGAAGTCAGAACTTAAAGCAAGGACTTGAAGTCAGGACTTGAAGCCAGGACTTGAAGTCAGCACTTGAACCCAAGGCTTGAACCCAAGACTTGAAGTCAGGACTTCAAGTCAGGGCTTGAAGTCAGGACTTGAACCAAAGACTTGAACCCAAGACTTAAACCCAAGACTTGAACCCAAGACTTGAACCCAAGTCTTGAACCCAAGACTTGAACCCAATACTTGAAGTCAGGACTTGAAGTCAGGACTTGGAACGTAATACTTGAACCAAAGACTTGAAGTCAGGACTTGAAGTCATCACTTGAAGCCATGACTTGGAACGCAATACTTTAACCCAAGACTTGAACCCAGGACTTGAACTTAGGACTTGAAGACAGGACTTGAACTCAGGAATTGAACCCAAGACTTGAACCCAAGACTTGAACTCAGGACTTGAAGCCAGGAATTGAAGTCAGGACTTGAAGTCAGGACTTGAAGTCAGGACTTGAAGCCAGGACTTGAAGCAAAGTCTTGAATCCAAGACTTGAAGCCAGGACTTGAACCCAAGACTTGAACCCATAACTTGAACCCAAGACTTGAAGCCAGGACTTGAACTCAGGAAATGAAGCCAGGACTTGAACCCAAGACTTGAACCCAAGACTTGAATCCAAGACTTGAAATCAGGACTTGAAGTCAGGACTTGAAGTCAGGACTTGAAGCCAAGACTTGAACCCAAGACTTGAAGTCAGGACTTGAAGTCAGGACTTGAACCCAAGACTTGAACCCAAGACTTGAAGTCAGGACTTGAAGTCAGGACATGAAGTCAGCACTTGAAAGCAGGACTTGGAACGCAAGACATGAACCCAAGACATGAACCCAAGACTTGAACCCAAGACTTGAAGCCAGGACTAGAACTCAGGACATGAAGCCATGACTTGAACCCAAGACTTGAACCCAAGACTTGAAGCCAAGACTTGAACTCAGGACATGAAGCTAGGACTTGAAATCAGAACTTAAAGCCAGGACTTGAAGTCAGGACTTGAAGCCAGGACTTGAAGTCAGCACTTGAACCCAAGACTTGGACCCAAGACTTGAAATCAGGACTTGAAGTCAGGACTTGAAGTCAGGACTTGAAGTCAGGACTTGAAGCCAAGACTTGAACCCAAGACTTGAAGTCAGGACTTGAAGTCAGGACTTGAACCCAAGACTTGAACCCAAGACTTGAAGTCAGGACTTGAAGTCAGGACATGAAGTCAACACTTGAAAGCAGGACTTGGAACGCAAGACATGAACCCAAGACATGAACCCAAGACTTGAACCCAAGACTTGAAGCCAGGACTAGAACTCAGGACATGAAGCCATGACTTGAACCCAAGACTTGAACCCAAGACTTGAAGCCAAGACTTGAACTCAGGACATGAAGCCACAACTTGAAGTCAAAACTTAAAGCCAGGACTTGAAGTCAGGACTTGAAGCCAGGACTTGAATTCAGGACTTGAACCCAAGACTTGAAGTCAGGACTTGAAGCCAGGTCTTGAAGCCAAGACTTGAACCCAAGACTTGAAGCCAGGACATGAACCCAAGACTTGAGCCCAAGACTTGAACCCAAGACTTGAAGCCAGGACTTGAACTCAGGACATGAAGCCAGGACTTGAACCCAAGACTTTAACCCAAGACTTTAACCCAAAACTTGAAGTCAGGAATTGAAGTCAGGACTTGAACCCAAGACTTGAAGCCAAGACCTGAGGTCAGGACTTGAAGTCAGGACATGAAGTCAGGACATGAAGCCATTACTTGAAGTCAGGACTTGAAGTCAGGACTTGAACCCAAGACTTGAACCCAAGATTTGAACCCAAGTCTTGAAGTCAGGAATTGAAGTCAGGACTTGAAGTCAGGACTTGGAATGTAAGACTTGAACCCAAGACTTGAAGTCAGGACTTGAAGTCAGGACTTGAAGTCGGGGCTTGAAGTCAGGACTTTGACCCAAGACTTGAACCCGAGACTTGAAGTCAGGACTTGAAATCAGGACTTGAAGTCAGGGCTTGAAGTCAGACTTCAAGACTTGAACCCAAGACTTGAACCCAAGACTTGAACCCAAGTCTTGAACCCAAGACTTGAACCCAAGACTTGAAGTCAGGACTTGAAGTCTGGACATGCATTCAGGACTTGAAGTCAGGACTTGAAGCCAGGACTTGAAATACAATACTTGAACCCAATAAATGAAGTGAGGATTTGAAGTCAGCACTTGAAGCCAGGACTTGGAATGCAAGACTTGAACCCAATACTTGAAGTCAGGACATGAAGTCAGGACTTGAAGCCAGGACTTGAACTTAGTACTTGAACCTAGGACTTGAACTCAGGACTTGAAGCCAGGACATGAACCCAGGACTTGAACCCAAGACTTGAACCCAAGACTTGAACTCAGGACTTGAAGTCAGGACTTTAAGTCAGGACTTGAATTTAGGACTTGAAGTTAGGACTTGAAGTCAGGACTTTAAGTCAGGACTTGAAGTCATGACTTGAAGTAAGGACTTGAAGCCAAGACTTGAACCCAAGTCTTGAAGCCAGGACTTGAACCCAAGACTTGAACCCAAGACTTGAACCTATGACTTGAAGCCAGGACTTGAACTCAGGAAATGAAGCCAGGACTTGAACCCAAGACTTGAACCCAAGACTTGAACCCAAGACTTGAAGCCAGGACTTGAACTCAGGACATGAAGCCAGGACTTGAAATCAGAACTTAAAGCCAGGACTTGAAGTCAGGACTTGAAGCCAGGACTTGAAGTCAGCACTTGAACCCAAGACTTGAACCCAAGACTTGAAATCAGGACTTGAAGTCAGGACTTGATGTCAGGACTTGAAGTCAGGACTTGAAGTCAGGACTTGAAGCCAAGACTTGAACCCAAGACTTGAACTCAGGACTTGAAGCCAGGACTTGAACTCAGGACTTGAACCCAAGACTTGAACTCAGGACTTGAACTCAGGACTTGAAGCCAGGAATTGAAGTCAGGACTTGAAGTTAGGACTTGAAGTCAGGACTTGAAGTCAGGACTTGAAGCCAGGACTTGAAGCAAAGTCTTGAATCCAAGACTTGAAGCCAGGACTTGAACCCAAGACTTGAAGCCAGGACTTGAACTCAGGAAATGAAGCCAGGACTTGAACCTAAGACTTGAACCCAAGACTTGAATCCAAGACTTGAAGCCAGGTCTTGAACTCAGGACATGAAGCTAGGACTTGAAATCAGAACTTAAAGCCAGGACTTGAAGTCAGGACTTGAAGCCAGGACTTGAAGTCAGCACTTGAACCCAAGACTTGGACCCAAGACTTGAAATCAGGACTTGAAGTCAGGACTTGAAGTCAGGACTTGAAGTCAGGACTTGAAGCCAAGACTTGAACCCAAGACTTGAAGTCAGGACTTGAAGTCAGGACTTGAACCCAAGACTTGAAACCAAGACTTGAAGTCAGGACTTGAAGTCAGGACATGAAGTCAGCACTTGAAAGCAGGACTTGGAAAGCAAGACATGAACCCAAGACATGAACCCAAGACTTGAACCCAAGACTTGAAGCCAGGACTAGAACTCAGGACATGAAGCCATGACTTGAACCCAAGACTTGAACCCAAGACTTGAAGCCAAGACTTGAACTCAGGACATGAAGCCACAACTTGAAGTCAAAACTTAAAGCTAGGACTTGAAGTCAGGACTTGAAGCCAGGACTTGAAGTCAGGACTTGAAACCAAGACTTGAAGTCAGGACTTGAAGCCAGGTCTTGAAGCCAAGACTTGAACCCAAGACTTGAAGCCAGGACATGAACCCAAGACTTGAGCCCAAGACTTGAACCCAAGACTTGAAGCCAGGACTTGAACTCAGGACATGAAGCCAGGACTTGAACCCAAGACTTGAACCCAAGACTTTAACCCAAAACTTGAAGTCAGGACATGAAGTCAGGACATGAAGCCATTACTTGAAGTCAGGACTTGAAGTCAGGACTTGAACCCCAGACTTGAACCCAAGACTTGAACCCAAGTCTTGAAGTCATGAATTGAAGTCAGGACTTGAAGTCAGGACTTGGAATGTAAGACTTGAACCCAAGACTTGAAGTCAGGACTTGAACCCCAGACTTGAACCCAAGACTTGAACCCAAGTCTTGAAGTCAGGAATTGAAGTCAGGACTTGAAGTCAGGACTTGAAGTCGGGGCTTGAAGTCAGGACTTTGACCCAAGACTTGAAGTCAGGACTTGAAATCAGGACTTGAAGTCAGGGCTTGAAGTCAGACTTCAAGACTTGAACCCAAGACTTGAACCCAAGACTTGAACCCAAGTCTTGAACCCAAGACTTGAACCCAAGACTTGAAGTCAGGACTTGAAGTCTGGACATGCATTCAGGACTTGAAGTCAGGACTTGAAGCCAGGACTTGAAATGCAATACTTGAACCCAAGAAATGAAGTGAGGACTTGAAGTCAGCACTTGAAGCTAGGACTTGGAATGCAAGACTTGAACCCAAGACTTGAAGTCAGGACATGAAGTCAGGACTTGAAGCCAGGACTTGAACTTAGTACTTGAACCTAGGACTTGAACTCAGGACTTGAAGCCAGGACATGAACCCAGGACTTGAACCCAAGACTTGAACCCAAGACTTGAACTCAGGACTTGAAGTCAGGACTTTAAGTCAGGACTTGAATTTAGGACTTGAAGTTAGGACTTGAAGTCAGGACTTTAAGTCAGGACTTGAAGTCATGACTTGAAGTAAGGACTTGAAGCCAAGACTTGAACCCAAGTCTTGAAGCCAGGACTTGAACCCAAGACTTGAACCCAAGACTTGAACCCAAGACTTGAAGCCAGGACTTGAACTTAGGAAATGAAGCTAGGACTTGAACCCAAGACTTGAACCCAAGACTTGAACCCAAGACTTGAAGCCAGGACTTGAACTCAGGACATGAAGCCAGGACTTGAAATCAGAACTTAAAGCCAGGACTTGAAGTCAGGACTTGAAGCCAGGACTTGAAGTCAGCACTTGAACCCAAGACTTGAACCCAGGACTTGAACCCAAGACTTGAAATCAGGACTTGAAGTCAGGACTTGATGTCAGGACTTGAAGTCAGGACTTGAAGTCAGGACTTGAAGCCAAGACTTGAACCCAAGACTTGAACTCAGGACTTGAAGCCAGGACTTGAACTCAGGACTTGAACCCAAGACTTGAACCCAAGACTTGAACTCAGGACTTGAACTCAGGACTTGAAGCCAGGAATTGAAGTCAGGACTTGAAGTCAGGACTTGAAGTCAGGACTTGAAGTCAGGACTTGAAGCCAGGACTTGAAGCAAAGTCTTGAATCCAAGACTTGAAGCCAGGACTTGAACCCAAGACTTGAACCCATAACTTCAACCAAAGACTTGAAGCTAGGACTTGAACTCAGGAAATGAAGCCAGGACTTGAACCCAAGACTTGAACCCAAGAATTGAATCCAAGACTTGAAGCCAGGTCTTGAACTCAGGACATGAAGCTAGGACTTGAAATCAGAACTTAAAGCCAGGACTTGAAGTCAGGACTTGAAGCCAGGACTTGAAGTCAGCACTTGAACCCAAGACTTGGACCCAAGACTTGAAATCAGGACTTGAAGTCAGAACTTGAAGTCAGGACTTGAATTCAGGACTTGAAGCCAAGACTTGAACCCAAGACTTGAAGTCAAGACTTGAAGTCAGGACTTGAACCCAAGACTTGAACCCAAGACTTGAAGTCAGGACTTGAAGTCAGGACATGAAGTCAGCACTTGAAAGCAGGACTTGGAACGCAAGACATGAACCCAAGACATGAACCCAAAACTTGAACCCAAGACTTGAAGCCAGGACTAGAACTCAGGACATGAAGCCATGACTTGAACCTAAGACTTGAACCCAAGACTTGAAGCCAAGACTTGAACTCAGGACATGAAGCCACAACTTGAAGTCAAAACTTAAAGCCAGGACTTGAAGTCAGGACTTGAAGCCAGGACTTGAAGTCAG
This sequence comes from Garcialebias charrua, assembly GCA_038048925.1. Classification (NCBI taxonomy): domain Eukaryota; kingdom Metazoa; phylum Chordata; class Actinopteri; order Cyprinodontiformes; family Rivulidae; genus Garcialebias; species Garcialebias charrua. Next base: position 27,165 of record JBBPBX010022942.1, on the reverse strand, counting down.
GACTTGAACCCAAGACTTGAAGTCAGGACTTGAAGCCAGGTCTTGAAGCCAAGACTTGAATCCAAGACTTGAAGCCAGGACATGAACCCAAGACTTGAGCCCTAGACTTGAACCCAAGACTTGAAGCCAGGACTTGAACTCAGGACATATAGCCAGGAGTTGAACCCAAGACTTTAACCCAAGACTTTAACCCAAAACTTGAAGTCAGGACTTGAAGTCAGGACTTGAACCCAAGACTTGAAGCCAAGACTTGAGGTCAGGACTTGAAGTCAGGACATGAAGTCAGGACATGAAGCCATTACTTGAAGTCAGGACTTGAAGTCAGGACTTGAACCCAAGACTTGAACCCAAGACTTGAACCCAAGTCTTGAAGTCAGGAATTGAAGTCAGGACTTGAAGTCAGGACTTGGAATGAAAGACTTGAACCCAAGACTTGAAGTCAGGACTTGAAGTCAGGACTTGAAGTCAGGACTTGAAGTCGGGGCTTGAAGTCAGGACTTTGACCCAAGACTTGAACCAAAGACTTGAAGTCAGGACTTGAAATCAGGACTTGAAGTCAGGGCTTGAAGTCAGACTTCAAGACTTGAACCCAAGACTTGAACCCAAGACTTGAACCCAAGTCTTGAACCCAAGACTTGAACCCAAGACTTGAAGTCAGGACTTGAAGTCTGGACATGCATTCAGGACTTGAAGTCAGGACTTGAAGCCAGGACTTGAAATGCAATACTTGAACCCAAGAAATGAAGTGAGGACTTGAAGTCAGCACTTGAAGCCAGGACTTGGAATGCAAGACTTGAACCCAAGACTTGAAGTCAGGACATGAAGTCAGGACTTGAATTTAGGACTTGAAGTTAGGACTTGAAGTCAGGACTTTAAGTCAGGACTTGAAGTCATGACTTGAAGTAAGGACTTGAAGCCAAGACTTGAACCCAAGTCTTGAAGCCAGGACTTGAACCCAAGACTTGAACCCAAGACTTGAACCCAAGACTTGAAGCCAGGACTTGAACTCAGGAAATGAAGCCAGGACTTGAACCCAAGACTTGAACCCAAGACTTGAACCCAAGACTTGAACCCAAGACTTGAAGCCAGGACTTGAACTCAGGACATGAAGCCAGGACTTGGAATTAGAACTTAAAGCCAGGACTTGAAGTCAGCACTTGAACCCAAGACTTGAACCCAAGACTTGAAATCAGGACTTGAAGTCAGGACTTGATGTCAGGACTTGAAGTCAGGACTTGAAGTCAGGACTTGAAGCCAAGACTTGAACCCAAGACTTGAAGTCAAGACTTGAAGTCAGGACTTGAACCCAAGACTTGTACCCAAGACTTGAAGTCAGGACTTGAAGTCAGGACATGAAGTCAGCACTTGAAAGCAGGACTTGGAATTCAAGACATGAATCCAAGACATGAACCCAAGACTTGAACCCAAGACTTGAAGCCAGGACTAGAACTCAGGACATGAAGCCATGACTTGAACCCAAGACTTGAACCCAAGACTTGAAGCCAGGACTTGAACTCAGGACATGAAGCCACAACTTGAAGTCAAAACTTAAAGCCAGGACTTGAAGTCAGGACTTGAACCCAAGACTTGAACCCAAGACTTGAAGTCAGGACTTGAAGCCAGGTCTTGAAGCCAAGACTTGAACCCAAGACTTTAAGCCAGGACATGAACCCAAGACTTGAGCCCAAGACTTGAACCCAAGACTTGAAGCCAGGACTTGAACTCAGGACATGAAGCCAGGACTTTAACCCAAGACTTTAACCCAAGACTTGAACCCAAGACTTGAAGCCAGGACTTGAACTCAGGACATGAAGCCAGGACTTTAACCCAAGACTTTAACCCAAGACTTTAACCCAAGACTTGAAGTCAGGACTTGAAGTCAGGACTTGAACCCAAGACTTGAAGCCAAGACTTGAGGTCAGGACTTGAAGTCAGGACAGGAAGTCAGGACATGAAGCCAGGACTTGAAGTCAGGACTTGAAGTCAGGACTTGAACCAAAGACTTGAACCCAAGACTTGAACCCAAGTCTTGAAGTCAGGAATTGAAGTCAGGACTTGAAGTCAGGACTTGGAATGTAAGACTTGAACCCAAGACTTGAAGTCAGGACTTGAAGTCAGGACTTGAATTCAGGACTTGAAGTCAGGGCTTGAAGTCAGGACTTTGACCCAAGACTTGAACCCAAGACTTGAAGTCAGGACTTGAAATCTGGACTTGAAGTCAGGGCTTGAAGTCAGGACTTGAACCCAAGACTTGAACCCAAGACTTGAACCCAAGACTTGAACCCAAGACTTGAACCCAAGACTTGAAACCAAGTCTTGAACCCAAGACTTGAACCCAAGACTTGAAGTCAGGACTTGAAGTCTGGACTTGAATTCAGGACTTGAAGTCAGGACTTGAAGCCAGGACTTGAAATGTAATACTTGAACCCAAGAAATGAAGTGAGGACTTGAAGTCAGTACTTGAAGCCAGGACTTGGAATGCAAGACTTGAACCCAGGACTTGAAGCCAGGAGTTGAACTCAGTACTTGAACCTAGGACTTGAACTCAGGACTTGAAGCCAGGACTTGAACCCAGGACTTGAACCCAAGACTTGAACCCAAGACTTGAAGTCAGGACTTGAAGTAAGGACTTGAAGTCAGGACTTGAAGTCAGGACTTGAAGTCAGGACTTTAAGTCAGGACTTGAAGTCAGGACTTGAAGTATGGACTTGAAGCCAAGACTTGAACCCAAGTCTTGAAGCCAGGACTTGAACCCAAGACTTGAACCCAAGATTGAAGACAGGACTTGAACTCAGGACATGAAGCTAGGACTTGAACCCGAGACTTGAACCTAAGACTTGAACCCAAGACTTGAAGCCAGGACTTGAACCCAGGACATGAAGCCAGGACTTGGACTCAGAACTTAAAGCAATGACTTGAAGGTAGGACTTGAAGCCAGGACTTGAAGTCAGCACTTGAACCCAAGTCTTGAAGCCAGGACTTGAACCCAAGACTTATACTTATAACTTGAACTCAAGACATGAAGCCAGGACATGAACCCAGGATATGAACCCAAGACTTGAACCCAAGACTTGAAGCCAAGACTTGAACTCAGGACATGAAACCAGGACTTGAAGTCAGAACTTAAAGCCAATACTTGAAATCAGGACTTGAAGCCAGGACTTAAACTTAGGACTTGAACCCAAGACTTGAACCCAAGACTTGAAGTCAGGCCTTGAAGTCAGGACATGAAGGACTTGAACCCAAGACTTGAAGTGAGGACTTGAAGTCAGGACTTGAAGTCAGGGCTTGAAGTCAGGACTTGGACCCAACACTTGAACCCAATACTTGAAGCCAGGACTTAAACTCAGGACATGAAGCCAGGACTTGAACCCAAGACTTGAACCCAAGACTTGAAGCCAGGATTTGAACTCAGGACATGAAGCCAGGACTTGAAGTCAGAACTTAAAGCCAGGACTTGAAGTCAGCACTTGAAGTCAGCACTTGAAGCCAGGACTTGAACCCAAGACTTGAACCCAAGACTTGAAGTCAGGACTTGAACTCAGGACTTCAAGTCAGGGCTTGAAGTCAGGACTTGAACCCAAGACTTGAACCCAAGACTTGAACCCAAGACTTGAAGTCAGGACTTAAAGTCAGGACTTGGAACGAAATACTTGAACCCAAGACTTGAAGTCAGGACTTGAAGTAAGCACTTGAATCCAGGACTTGGTACGTAATACTTGAACCCAAGACTTGAAGACAGGACTTGAAGTCAGGACTTGAAGCCAGGACTTGAACTCAGGACTTGAACCCAAGACTGGAACCCAAGACATGAACTCAGGACTTGAACTCAGGACATGAAGCCAGGACTTGAACCCAAGACTTGAACCCAAGACTTGAAGCCAGGACGTGAACTCAGGACATGAAGCCACAACTTGAAGTCAAAACTTAAAGCCAGGACTTGAAGTCAGGACTTGAAGCCAGGACTTGAAGTCAGGACTTGAACCCAAGACTTGAACTCAAGACTTGAAGTCAGGACTTGAAGCCAGGTCTTGA
>JBBPBX010022942.1:12442-23043 GCA_038048925.1 Garcialebias charrua | reverse complement strand
GGGACATGGAATGCAAGACTTGAACCCAAGATTTGAAGTCAGGACTTGAAGTTAGGACTTGAAGCTAGGACTTGAACTCAGTACTTGAACCCAAGACTTGAACCCAAGACTTGAAATTAGGACTTGAAATTAGGACTTGAAGTCAGGACTTGAAGTCAGGACTTGAAGTCAGGGCTTGAAGCAAAGACTTGAACCCAAGTATTGAACCCAACACTTGAAGCCAGGACTTGAACTCAGGACATGAAGCCAGGACTTGAACCCAAGACTTGAACCCAAGACTTGAAGCCAGGACTTGAACTCAGGACATGACGCCAGGACTTGAAGTCGGAACTTAAAGCCAGGACTTGAAGTCAGGACTTGAAGCCAAGACTTGAACCCAAGACTTGAAGTCAGGACTTGAACTCAGGACTTCAAGTCAGGGCTTGAAGTCAGGACTTGAACCCAAGACTTGAACCCAAGACTTGAACCCCTAAGACTTGAACCCAAGACTTGAAGTCAGGATTTGGAACGCAATACTTGAACCCAAGACTTGAAGTCAGAACTTGAAGTCAGGACTTGAAGCCAGGACTTGAAATTAGGACTTGAAGTTAGGACTTGAAGTCAGGACTTGAAGTCAGGAATTGAAGTCAGGACTTGAAGCCAAGACTTGAACCCAAGACTTGAAATTAGGATTTGAATTCAGGACTTGAAGTCAGGACTTGAAGTTAGGACTTGAAGTTAGGACTTGAAGTCAGGACTTGAAGTCAGGACTTGAAGTCAGGACTTGAAGCCAAGACTTGAACCCAAGTCTTGAACCCAAAACTTGAAGCCAGGACTTGAACTCAGGACATGAAGCCAGGACTTGAACCCAAGACTTGAACCCAAGACTTGAAGCCATGACTTGAACTCAGGACATGAAGCCAGGACTTGAATTTAGAACTTAAAGCCAGGACTTGAAGTCAGGAATTGAAGCCGACTTGAGCCCAAGACTTGAAGTCAGGACTTGAACTCAGGACTTCAAGTCAGGGCTTGAAGTCAGGACTTGAACCCAAGACTTGAACCCAAGACTTGAACCCCTAAGACTTGAACCCAAGACTTGAACCCAAGACTTGAAGTCAGGATTTGGAACGTAATACTTGAACCCAAGACTTGAAGTCAAGACTTGAAGCCAGGACTTGAACTCAAGACTTGAACCCAGGACTTGAACTCAGGACTTGAAGCCAGGACTTGAACTCAGGACTTGAACCCAAGACTTGAACCCAAGACTTGAACTCAGGACTTGAACTCAGGAAATGAAGCCAGGACTTGAACCCAAGACTTGAACCCAAGACTTGAACAAAAGACTTGAAGCCAGGACTTGAACTCAGGACATGAAGCCTGGACTGAAGTCAGATATTAAAGCCAGGACTTGAAGTCAGGACTTGAAGCCAGGACTTGAAGTCAACACTTGAGCACAAGACTTGAACCCAATACTTGAAATCAGGACTTGAAGTCAGGACTTGAAGTCAGGACTTGAAGCCAGGACTTGATCTCAGGACTTGAAGCCAGGACTTGAACTCAGGACTTGAAGCCAGGACTTGAACTCAGGACTTGAAGCCAGGACTTGAACTCAGGTCTTGAACCCAAGACTTGAACCCAAGACGTGAACTCAGGACTTGAAGCTAGGACTTGAACTCAGGACTTGAAGTCAGGACTTTAAGTCAGGACTTGAAGCCAGGACTTGAAGCAAAGGCTTGAATCCAAGATTTGAAGCCAGGACTTGAACCCAAGACTTGAACCCAAGACTTGAACCCAATACTTGAAGCCAGGACTTGAACTCAGGAAATGAAGCCAGGACTTGAACCCAAGACTTGAACCCAAGACTTGAACAAAAGACTTGAAGCCAGGACTTGAACTCAGGACATGAAGCCTGGACTGAAGTCAGATATTAAAGCCAATACTTGAAGTCAGGACTTGAAGCCAGGACTTGAAGTCAACACTTGAGCACAAGACTTGAACCCAATACTTGAAATCAGGACTTGAAGTCAGGACTTGAAGTCAGGACTTGAAGTCAGGACTTGAAGCCAGGACTTGATCTCAGGACTTGAAGCCAGGACTTGAACTCAGGACTTGAAGCCAGGACTTGAACTCAGGACTTGAAGCCAGGACTTGAACTCAGGTCTTGAACCCAAGACTTGAACCCAAGACGTGAACTCAGGACTTGAAGCTAGGACTTGAACTCAGGACTTGAAGTCAGGACTTGAAGCCAGGACTTGAAGCCAGGACTTGAAACCAGGACTTGATCTCAGGACTTGAAGCAGGACTTGAACTCAGGACTTGAAGCCAGGACTTGAACTCCAGACTTGAACCCAAGACTTGAACACAAATCTTGAACTCAGGACTTGAAGCCAGGACTTGAAGTCAGGACTTGAAGGCAGGACTTGAAGTCAGGACTTGAAGCTAGGACTTTAAGTTAGGACTTGAAGCCAAGACTTGAACTCAGGACATGAAACCAGGACTTGAAGTCAGGACTTGAATCCAAATCTTGAAGTCAGGACTTGAAGTCAGGACTTGAAGCTAGGACTTGAAGTCAGGACTTGAACCCAAGACTTGATGTCAGGACTTGAAATCAGGACTTGAAGCCAGGACTTGAACTTAGGACATGAAGCCAGGACTTGAAGTCAGGACTTGAAGCCAGGACTTGAAGTCAGGACTTGAACTTAGGACATGAAGCCAGGACTTGAAGTCAGGACTTGAAGCCAGGACTTGAAGTCAGGACTTGAACCCAAGACTTGAACCCAAGACTTGAAGTCAGGACTTGAAGTCAGGACATGAATCCAGGACTTGAAGTCAGTAGTTGAATTCAGGACTGGAAGCCAGGACTTTAAGTCAGGACTTGAATTTAGGACAAGAAGATTGGACTTGCAACCAGGACTTGAAGTCAGGACTTCAAGCCAGGACTTGAACTTAGGACTTGAAATCAGGACTTGAAGCTAGGACTTGAAGGCAGGACTTGAATCCAAGACTTGAACCGAAGACTTGAAGTCAGGACTTGAATTCAGCACATGAAGCCAGGAATTGAAGTCAGGACTTGAATTCAGGACTTGAAGCTAGGACTTGAAGTCAGGACTTGAAGCCAGGACTTGAACTCAGGACTTGAAGCCAGGACTAGAAGCCAGGATTTGAACCTAAGACTTGAAGCCAGGACTTGAAGCCAGGACTTGAACTCAGGACTTGAAGCCAGGACTTGAAGCCAAGACATGAAGCCAGGACTTAAAGCCAGGACTTGAACTCAGGACTTGAAGCTAGGACTTGAACCCATGACTTGAACTCTGGACTTGAAGTCAGGACTTGAACCCATGACTTGAACTAAGGACTTGAAGCCAGGGCTTGAACTCAGGACCTGAAGCTTGGACTTGAACTCAGGACTTGAACTCAGGACTTGAAGCCAGGACTTGAAGCTAGGACTTGAAGTCAGGACTTGAAGACATAACTTGAAGCCAGGACTTGATGCCAGGACTTGAACTCAGGACTTGAAGCCAGGACTTTAAGCCACGACTTGAACTCAGGACTTGAAGCCAGAATTTGAAGACAGGACTTGAAGACAGGAGTTGAACTCAGGACTTGAAGCTAGGACTTGAAGCCAGGATTTGAAGCCAGGACTTGAACCTAAGACTTGAAGCTAGGACTTGAAGCTAGAACTTGATGTCAGTACTTGAATCCAGGACTTGAAGTCAGGACTTGATGCCAGGACTTGAAGCCAGGACTTGAACTCAGGACTTTATTCCAGGACTTGAAGCCAGGACTTGAACTCAGGACTTGAAGCCCGGATTTGAAGCCAGGACTTGAAGCCAGGACTTGAAGCCAGGACTAGAACCCAAGACTTGAAGCTAGGACTTGAAGCCAGGACTTGAACTCAGGACATGAAGCCATGATTTGAAGCCAGGACTTGAAGCCAGTACTTGAACTCAGGACTTGAAGCCAGGACTTGAAGCCAGGACTTGAAGCCAGGACTTGAACTCAGGACTTGAAGCCAGGATTTGAAGCCAGGACTTGAAGCCAGGACTTGAACCTAAGACTTGAAGCTAGGACTTGAACTCAGGACTTGAAGCCAGGACTTGAACTCAGGACTTAAAGACAGGACTTGAACTCANNGACTTGAAGCCAGTACTTGAACTCAGGACTTGAAGCCAGGACTTGAAGCCAGGACTTGAAGCCAGGACTTGAAGCCAGGACTTGAAGCCAGGACTTGAACTTAGGACTTGAAGTCAGGATTTGAAGCCAGGACTTGAAGCCAGGACTTGAAGCCAGGACTTGAACTCAGGACTTGAAGCCAGGATTTGAAGCCAGGACTTGAAGCCACGACTTGAAGCCGGGACTTGAACCTAAGACTTGAAACCATGACTTGAAGCCAGGACTTGAAGCCAGGACTTGAACTCAGGACTTGAAGCCAGGACTTGAACTCAGGACTTGAAGCCAGACTTGAAGCCAGGACTTGAACTCAGGACTTGAAGCCAGAACTTGAAGCCAGGACTTGAACTCAGGACTTGAAGCCAGGATTTGAAGCCAGGACTTGAAGCCAGGACTTGAACCTAAGACTTGAAGCCAGGACTTGAACTCAGGACTTGAAGCCAGGACTTGAACTCAGGACTTAAAGCCAGGACTTGAACTCAGGACTTGAAGCCAGGACTTGAAGCCAGGACTTGAACCTAAGACTTGAAGCCAGGACTTGAACCCAAGACTTGAACTCAGGACTTGAAGCCAGGACTTGAACCTAAGACTTGAAGCCAGGACTTGAACTCAGGACTTGAACTCTGGACTTGAAGCCATGAATTGAACCTAAGACTTGAAGCCAGGTCTTGAACTCAGGACGTGAAGCCAAGACTTGAACCTAAGACTTGAAGCCAGGACTTGAACTCAGGACTTGAAGCCAGGACTTGAACCTAAGACTTGAAGCCAGGACTTGAACTCAGGACTTGAAGCCAGGACTTGAACCTAAGACTTGAAGCCAGGACTTGAACTCAGGACTTGAACTCAAGACTTGAAGCCAGGACTTGAACCTAAGACTTGAAGCCAGGACTTGAACTCAGGACTTGAAGATAGGACTTGATCTCAGGACTTGAAGCCAGGACTTGAAGCCTGGACTTGAACTCAGGACTTGAACCCAAGACTTGAAGCCAGGACTTGAACTTAGGACTTGGACTCAGGACTTGAAGCCAGGACTTGAACCTAAGACTTGAAGCCAGGACTTTATCTCAGGACTTGAAGCCAGGACTTGAACTCAGGACTTGAAGCCAGGACTTAAAGCCAGGACTTGAAGCCAGGACTTGAACTCAGGACTTGAAGCCAGGACTTGAAGCCAGGACTTGAAGCCAGGACTTGAACTCAGGACTTGAATCCAGGACTTGAACTCAGGACTTGAAGCCAGGACTTGAAGCCAGGACTTGAACTCAGGACTTGATGCCAGGACTTGAAGCCAGGGCTTGAACCTAAGACTTGAAGCCATGACTTGAACTCAGGACTTGAAGCCAGGACTTGAACTCAGGACTTAAAGACAGGACTTGAACTCAGGACTTGAAGCCAGGACTTGAACCTAAGACTTGAAGCCAGGACTTGAACCCAAGACTTGAACTCAGGACTTGAAGCCAGGACTTGAACCTAAGACTTGAAGCCAGGACTTGAACTCAGGACTTGAACTCTGGACTTGAAGCCATGAATTGAACCTAAGACTTGAAGCCAGGTCTTGAACTCAGGACGTGAAGCCAAGACTTGAACCTAAGACTTGAAGCCATGACTTGAACTCAGGACTTGAAGCCAGGACTTGAACCTAAGACTTGAAGCCAGGACTTGAACTCAGGACTTGATGCCAGGACTTGAACCTAAGACTTGAAGCCAGGACTTGAACTCAGGACTTGAACTCAGGACTTGAAGCCAGGACTTGAACCTAAGACTTGAAGCCAGGACCTGAACTCAGGACTTGAAGATATGACTTGAACTCAGGACTTGAACCCAAGACTTGAAGCCAGGACTTGAACTCAGGACTTGAACTCAGGACTTGAAGCCAGGACTTGAACCTAAGACTTAAAGCCAGGACTTTAACTCAGGACTTGAAGCCAGGACTTTAACTCAGGACTTGAAGCCAGGACTTGAAGCCAGGACTTGAACTCAGGACTTGAAGCCAGGACTTGAAGCCAGGACTTGAAGCCAGGACTTGAAGCCAAGAATTGAAGCCAGGACTTGAACTCAGGACTTGAAGCCAGGACTTGAACTCAGGACTTGAAGCCAGGACTTGAAGCCAGGACTTGAAGCCAGGACTTGAACCTAAGACTTGAAGCCAGGAATTGAACTCAGGACTTGAACTCAGGACTTGAAGCCAGGAATTGAACTCAGGACTTGAAGCCAGGACTTGAAGCCAGGACTTGAAGCCAGGACTTGAACCTAAGACTTGAAGCCAAGAATTGAAGCCAGGACTTGAACTCAGGACTTGAATCCAGGACTTGAACTCAGGACTTGAAGCCAGGACTTGAAGCCAGGACTTGAAGCCAGGACTTTAACCTAAGACTTGAAGCCAGGAATTGAACTCAGGACTTGAACTCAGGACTTGAAGCCAGGAATTGAACTCAGGAATTGAACTCAGGACTTGAAGCCAGGACTTGAACTCAGGACTTGAAGCCAGGACTTGAAGCCAGGACTTGAAGCCAGGACTTGAAGCCAGGACTTGAAGTTACTGACCAAACTATAATTCCTAAATAAAAATTTAGGCAAAGACTGAATGAAGAACTAAAGATAGATTTAGGTTTTTGTTGCACATTTAGATTTTTAGAAGCACTCCCAACTTCAGCCAAGTCAACAAATGTTTATTTATTTATTTATTTGGAAAATTTACAGTTTAAAGTTTAACAGTTGTTTCCACCATCTGATGAGGGAGAATAGGGGACCCCAAACGTTGGACCGAGTTAGACCTGGTCCCAAATATATTGTCTTGAGTCTTGAATCATGAAAATGAGTCCTCTTGACTCAATGAGACTAAGCTGCATAAATAAAGGTTGAATGAGAGAATGAAAATTCATCTGATGCAGTGCAGCTTTTATATAATTTACTGTCATTTGTTGTGGGCGCAGCTTTTGAGAGACAATTAAAAAAAAGTCTCCTGATGCAATCTCAGTAATCCTGGTAGAAAATTCTTAAAAAGTTAAGTCGGGTCCTCTGGACGGGTTAAAAAAAAACAACAGGTTTGATTTTTAACCCGTCCAGAGGACCTGACTTAACTTTTTTAGGACAATAAAAAAAGTGTTGCACATGGAAATGTGAACGTGTACAAGGCGCTCTGGGAATAACTGGGTGAACATGAAACATTGTAAAGTACTCCGCAGCAGCTATAGACATACAAACGCTCCATTTGACCGCGGTCTGCAGTATTATAGAGTTTTGAACAGATCAAAAAAAGGCGTTCAATACAAAAACAACTGGACTTTATTTGTAACAGAAAATGTTTCGCTCTTCATCCAAAGAGCTTTCTCAATTCAAAGAGCAGACTGTGTGAGAGTACAATTATAAAGTCTGAGATAACACACACACATACCTGAGATAACACACACACACACACATCCTATGTAAATTGACAAATCACACCTTAACAGTAGGGGTTTCTTAAGGTCTTTGTTAGACTAAAGGCTCCTCTTTTGAACAGACTTTAGACCAAAGCTTCCTCTGCACAGATGCATCTTGTTTCTGTCTAAATGTCATGTTTGTTCAACCCAAAGAACTAAAACTCTCACACTTCCTGTTATTTTGTTGCGCATAACAGTTTGACCATGCAGCAACACCACTTGATGAACTAGTCATCACTTTAAACAGGTCCTTTTCTTTCTTCTGCAGATTTCATCTTCACTTGTTCATGCTCAAAGTCTCAAGTTACACACAAACTATGAACATGCAATGCTGAGGGAAACAAAATCAACTGGATCATTGAAATACTGGACACATTTGTTAATAGAGGCTGTTTTATTATAGGTATTATTTCCCCCTGTGTACTCTTTATCTGAAAGGGAAGTCTGTGACAGCAAACATTAACCTCTGTTTTTAAAACTCTTTCTGCACGTTCTTATCTGAAGCCTTGGCTGGTACGTCCCCCTTTCACTTTGTCAAACACTAATCTTACTACTGTGTTGACTCTGGCTCCACACAGTCACTGCGACCAACCTCTCACGTATGTGTTGTGCTTCGAAAAGGCTCAACGTAAAAACTCTACTGTGAGAGAAGAATAAAGTGTTGAAAATGAGCCGTGGACCAACAGGAGCATGAGAACAAAGTCTGGATGTGAACATGAGAAATGACATGAGGTTAGACACTTGATGACTTTAATAAAACATTAATTTAATTTAAAAATACAAACTCAACCCACGCTTGTGGACATGTTTTACACAAGAACTGTGCTGGAGGTATACTGGTGAAGATTCTCAGTCGTCCAGGACATGATAGAATCAAAAAAGGCGTTCAATACAGAAACAACTGGACTTTATTTGTAACAGAAAGACGTTTCGCTCATCATCCGATGAGCTTTCTCAATTCAATGAGGAGACTGTGAGAGGGAGAGAGAAGTTATAAGCAAGCTGGGCCACTGGTACACACCAAACTAGGTAAATTGGAAGCTAACACACACACATACTTGGGATAACACGTGCCTGTGACCCATTCAAAGTTCAGTGTGTGAAAGCAGAGCTTACAGAAAACACACACACATCCTACTGTATGTAAATTGACAAAAAACACACTTCACACATTGATAACAGGGACCTGTCAAAGTCTTTGTTAGTCTAATTAACAAGTGAGGCTCCTCTGTTCTCATCAGGTGGGAAGCGTCTGGGAACCAGCTGCAGGGCCGCACCATAAAATACATCCAGAGGTTATTGAGATATTTAGCTAACAAACCGACAGAGTTGACAACGTCTTACAGGCCTCGTGCAGTCAGTTCAGTGTGTGAAAACAGAGCTTACAGAAAACACACAACATCTTACTGTATGTAAATTGACAAGTCACACCTCACACATTAATAGGATGATGAGCGAAACGTCTTGTTGCTACAAATAAAGTCCAGTTGTTCTGTATTGAACGCCTTTTTTGATAAAAGCTAACACACACACATACTTGAGATAACACATACCTGTGACACATTCAAAGTTCAGCGTGTGGAAGCAGGGCTTACAGAAGACACACACACATCCTACTGTATGTAAATTGCCAAATCACACCTCACACCTCAACAGCAGGGACCTCTCAAAGTCCTGGAGATACAAACAGGGTGTAGGGAGCTTTAAAGAAGAGTAAATGGAACTTTGTGAGTTTTTGTTGGTAAAGTTTCTGGTTCAACTTGACTCAGTGAAAGAGAAGAAGCAGGTAAAGCCTCCATGAATTGCAGCCATCCTGCAAGATGAAATACGTTATTGTCCAGAAGGAAAAGGAACAGGCGTGTTGTTGTCCACGTCCCTGCGTGTGTTGTCTTTTCTGTTAGCAAAATATCCATGAATCACTGAACGTGTTTTAGTGAAACTTCCAGAATGCAATGAATGATTTGACATTAACAACTGATCAACCTTTGGAGTCAACTCAATTCAACATGGCTGACCTGCTGCCGCTGCACCACCCGTAATCTTTACATGGACAGCTGTGGTGCAGCCTTCTATCTCCAACATCTCTCAACTAAAGATGATCTCAGACTAAATAATTGGCAGGTGGGAGGTGATATGCAGTGCTTCGAGGAATGCTTCCATTTAATCTTTGATGATCCTGATGAAGGCCAACAAGCTCTGATCTGTTATTAAAGTTGTTTTGATTAATTAGGAATTCTGTCTGCCATCAATGGTCCGAATGCTGCCGGAGATTCTTCCTGTTTTTTTAATAATTTTAATACTTTGGGATGAGGATCAGTTCCTCCAAATCTGAGGCCATGGTCTTGATCCGGAAAAGGGTAGCATGCCCTCTCCGGGTCGGGGAGGAGGTCCTGCCCCAAGTGGAGGAGTTTAAGTATCTCGGGGTCTTGTTCACGAATGAGGGAAAACTGGAGCGTGAGATCGATAGGCGGATAGGTGCAGCATCCGCAGTGAAGCGGGCGCTGTACCGGTCTGTCGTGGTGAAGAGAGAGCTGAGTCGAAAGGCAAAGCTCTCAATTTACCGATCGATCTACGTTCCCACCCTCATCTATGGTCATGAGCTTTGGGTTGTGACCGAAAGAACGAGATCTCGGATACAAGCGGCTGAAATGAGTTTTCTCCGCAGGGTGTCTGGACTCTCCCTTAGAGATAGGGTGAGAAGCTCAGTCATCCGGGAGGGACTCGGAGTAGAGCCGCTGCTTCTCCACATCGAGAGGAGCCAGTTGAGGTGGCTCGGGCATCTGGTTAGGATGCCTCCTGGACGCCTCCCTGGTGAGGTGTTCCGGGCATGTCCCACCGGGAGGAGACCCAGAGGAAGACCCAGGACACGCTGGAGGGACTATGTTTCTCGGCTGGCCTGGGAACGCCTTGGGATTCCCCCAGAGGAGCTGCTCCAAGTGGCTGGGGAGAGGGAAGTCTGGGCCTCCCTACTTAGGCTGCTACCCCCGCGACCCGACCCCGGATAAGCGGACGAAAATGGATGGATGGATGGAT
>JBBPBX010022942.1:0-11582 GCA_038048925.1 Garcialebias charrua | reverse complement strand
GTGTCATATGCCATATTTTGTAGGAGCAAAGGAATCACTCACTGCTTGTCAGTAATAACTTTGTGGCCAACATTATGTGTAGAAGTTAAAACTGCTAAGTTATGTTTGGTTATGAAGCAGCTCCTAAGTGAAGGTCCTGCCCACTCCATCTAGGGTTGCCACCTTTCAGAAATTAAAATAAGGGACGCCCACCACGGCTCCGCTGGACTATGACCGCAATGGGCCTGACACGTGGGGCGGGGCGCTCCCAGCTGTGGGATGTTTTATTTTGTGCCAGTGTTTTTAGTATCTCAATTTACCGATCGATCTACGTTCCCACCCTCATCTATGGTCATGAGCTTTGGGTTGTGACCGAAAGAACAAGATCTCGGATACAAGCGGCTGAAATGAGTTTTCTCCGCAGGGTGTCTGGACTCTCCCTTAGAGATAGGGTGAGAAGCTCAGTCATCCGGGAGGGACTCGGAGTAGAGCCGCTGCTTCTCCACATCGAGAGGAGCCAGTTGAGGTGGCTCGGGCATCTGGTTAGGATGCCTCCTGGACGCCTCCCTGGTGAGGTGTTCCGGGCATGTCCCACCGGGAGGAGACCCAGAGGAAGACCCAGGACACGCTGGAGGGACTATGTTTCTCGGCTGGCCTGGGAACGCCTTGGGATTCCCCCAGAGGAGCTGCTCCAAGTGGCTGGGGAGAGGGAAGTCTGGGCCTCCCTACTTAGGCTGCTACCCCCGCGACCCGACCCCGGATAAGCGGACGAAAATGGATGGATGGATGGATGTTTTTAGTATAGGGGTGATCAAGAAAGCAAGTAGTCATATTTAAAGCTTGACATGCTTTATTAATAATGAACACATTCTCTTATAAAGTGCAATAGACCTTTTACCAGTTGACGTCATAGCGCATGCGCACTCGCATTTTTTGAGAATTTACCGGAACCTGGGGCTAACGCCGCCATACTACTGGAGTGTTTTCATTACTGCCAATGGTCGCAATGGGGAAATATGACTTTTATTGTGTTTATAATTGTTCGAGGCAACGTAAACGAGTAAAAGAAGAAGGTGAGACTTGTTCGTTTTACTAAGTCCCTCTAGGAAAGTCGAGTAAACCGACTAAAAGAAGGAAGTTGTGGCTTCAAGCGCTTCGCCGGCAGGACTTCACCCCGACACAAAACAGCAAAGTGTGTAATCGGCATTTTTTATCTGGCATAGCCATTAATGATCTGAACTCCGTGGATTACGTTCCTACATTACATCTTGGATATGGGAAACAGACAAAACAGAGAACAACCTCCCACAGCAGAATGCTACTGGACAGTTGATAAGCTAGCTAGTTCTACTAGGCCTCGCTGTACCTCCTCAGTCCACTGCCTGTGTTGAAGTTTCAACCTGCGACATGCAAGGAGATTCTTCCTTCAACCCCCCTGAAGAAATAACAGGTGAGTAAAATGTCATCAAACATGCAGCTCTATAAAAATGAACAGACCACTGCACTGTTAGCCTGTTATCATTTGAACTATTTCTGGGTTGGAATAATATAGTAGTTTCCACAAGACAAACATGTTTTTTTTTTACATTATTTGAGGTCTGACAGCACTGCATCTTTCAAAACAATTTGGCCATTTCTCTTTTTCTGTAAGTTATTCGCACAGTTTTGCTGGGAGCATCGGTGACATGCTGTCACAGAAAAAAAAGAGCAATCATCCTGTCATCAATGTGTATAAGCATACAGTTTAACTATACATAAGACTGTTTTGTTTATTGTCAAATATGAATTAATACTTTCTTTGTTTTACAGCAACAACTGGCCACCAACTCCTTGCTGACAAAGGGTTTGATGTCAAGTCAGAGGTGGAAAAAGGGGAGCTAGTCTAAACCTGCGCCCCTTTCTGCATCCAGGGCACACTGAGGAAGAGGTATATTGTACAAGGAGTGTTGTGGCCTTTTGTAGCACTAAGTGCAATAAAGTAAAAATATCTTTGTAAGTACAGGTGTTTCCGGCAGCATGTAACTGGCTGGTTTCTGTTTGTGACTTATATAAATAATGATTGTGGGCCGGCATGACCCAAAAATTTCAGGGCCGCTTTTCGGTACCAATCCAGGCCTGACCACGTCAAAATAAAAAATGCCACACCGAAGCTAAGAAGCTTGGCAGGATTCAGTCATGTGAGTTGGGTCAGTTTGGCAAACACACCGGGCTAGTGTCAGTTATCTGGGGGAAAACTTGAATGGCTAACTAAGAACTGTAATACTGTACATTGGCAATAAATTATTTGATCAAAAATGAGCGTAATGTTTTTAATAAACACACGAGTTCTGATGGTGAGGTTGTCCAGAAATAATTGTGAAACAAACCAACAGGTTGACATAAAGAAGAAATAATATTGCGTTTTGAGGTCTTCATATTCAAAAATGACAGAAGCTGTTCTTCATCACATTTACAGGTGGAGGAGAGCAGACAAATCGCTTAAGTGGGCATTCATGTGGAGCGACTGATTGGCCGAATAACATACTCACCTGTGCTTACTTGACTCTATTTCAAGCACGCATTTGCAAGGTAACAGTTTTCCTCTTTTCATTCCGACTTTGGCCATTAAAGGTTCAGTATGTAATTTCTGGAACACGCTGGAACTTAGGAAAATTTTGAACAGAGACATGTTTCTGGTCCCTCCCCCTCAGAGCCATATATGGCTCTGTTACCCCTTTCTCTGCTGAAATTCAAATTCAAGCTCTGTTTTTATTGGCTGATTCAAATTCAAGCTCTGTTTTTATTGGCTGGTTACAAACTCTGTTTTTATTGGCTGGTTAATGGCGGGTCACTGTGGCTTTTTAGAAATGCTTTTAGAGAAGCAAGGGGACAATAGTTTTTTTCAGAGATTACTTGTCTAAAATCAGTATGTCAGGAGGTAGTAACAGAGTGAAGAAATATGTTAAAAATATATTGTTAGAAAAGTTACATACAGCTCCTTTAACTTTATTTTCTATGCAAAATACAGAATGTGTGCAATAATTGAATGTAATAATTGAAATAAAAATGAAGCCATTTCAGTAAGGCACCGTTTATTTTCTTACCCAAATAATCTGGAACAAACATCTTGACAACGTGAAAACTTCAGCTGAATTTAATCTTTTTCTGGAAACATATCAAAATTAGAAAGTCTTCTGACATAAACTCTGTGCATAACTGATGAAGTCAATTTAAAATATCTGTGTTTGAACCATTCTTCACTGCACGACTGTTTGCATGTTTCTGCCTCAATTAAATCTGATTCTGCTTGTGAGACATTTAAAGATGTTTTGAACTTCTGGCAAGATTCTCTGATGGTGTGGATAGAGACTGGACAGGGGCCGAGGTCGTCAGCTACTTCATCTGCCGGAGGGTCTGGATCGGGAACCACAGCCAGAGGTACAGCATACCTCAAAAGAAAAAAACATGAAGCTTTAAAATGTAGACAAAATAAAGGAATTAAAGAAAAATACAGATAAGCGTTAGTGGTTTTTAAAGTTTACTACTACACTTGCAAAAGGGCAACAATGGCTTCACGCTCAAAATGTCCTTGTGAAGACCAGCAGTGATGGGCTCATTCCGGTCATCAGGATGTCGTGGGTCAAAACGCAGGCTGTTCAGCGTTCTCCTGGAAAACTTCGACGCCAATGTCATGCCTTAAATGACACCAACATGAAAAATGTGGTTGATATCAAAAACATATTAGCAAATCTGTTTGTAGAAGTGTTTTTAAAAAAATGTCCAAAAACTATTCCAGATCTTACAATTGTAGAAAACATTTAAAACCGTACATATGTCATTGCATTTATTTCTTATCTAGTGCCACTAGAAAACAATTAACAATAATTAACACAATATAATAAACTACAATTGTACAATGTTGAATAGTTTTTTGACTGGAATAAGACAAATTAAGTTATATTGTATTATTTCAGTTGTTGGTGAAGTTTGACTGAAAGTCACCTTTCTGGGTATTTGTGTTATAAGCGTAATATGAAATATGAAATATGAAATTTCTTGAGGAACACTGATTAAACTCACTTTAAAACTTGCAGCTTATCCCAAGTAGCAGGTGCAGTTCGTTTTTGGGCTGGTCCCTTCCATGTACAAGGCAACTGGGTGCAGGTTGGTTTTGAATGTATTTCCAACACCCCACAACTGGTATTTCTCCAGCTCAAACAACAGGGCAGCAACATGGTTGCAGCCACCTCCTTGTCTGCAAAAACAATCACAAACACAATATACAACAATATTGTATGTGTCATTATGGAATCCACATGCAAAATATATTGTTTTTAATATATTTAAGATTTTCACACATTTAACTTTACATCTAATAAAGTGTAAAATGTATAAACAGCATGTTAAAAGTGCAATAGTAAATACGTTATCAAACATAATTAAATTTTCCCAGGAAAGCTAACAAATGTATCTCTTGGCATGGTTCTTATTTTTCACATCACAACATCACCAATTGTCTCAGGTTTAATTTAAGACATAGTTTACAGAAATCAAATAAGAAATAAGGACGCTACGAACATTTGTGTGACTGACTCAAATGTCATGTTTTTGTTTACATACTGTGCTAATACTGATGGCTCTTATAAAGACATGGCGCTAGTTATAGCAGCTTACAGAAGATGTTAAACCTGTAACAATAACCAAATCAGTCTAAATATCAGAAGTATTGGTGTGAGAAATTTAAAACATTTATTTCTGACGCTTGGATATAACGTTGTTGACAACTACACAAGAGTTAACTCACCCTGTTGGACATTCGCAAAAAGCCTGAAGGATTTCCCCATTTTCCATCAGCGCACACAATCACCTCCTCTCGTATTCGCGGCACAATGTTCAGGCATTTTGTCCACTATTTTAAGAAACCAAGCTTCTAAATTACAACTCGCCATCATTAAAGCTCATCGGATCGTTCCTACTTAGCCCCTACTTCCTATTTCGATTCGACGTGGCATTTTGCTGTCCAATCAGAAAGTCGATTCAAGCATGCTTTGCGTGATGATGAAAACTGGTAAAAGGTCTATTAATGAAATCTTAAATTAAATCTGTCTGTGTGGAGTGTGCAACAGTAAACGTCCAAAATACATTGAGAACTTCTATTAACTTTTAAGTGCATAGGGACTCTCTTTGAACCATGGGGAAATTTTCAAGAGAAAGAAACAAGAACAACAACATCAAAACAATTGTAAACTTATCTGCTTATTCAATAAGAAAAGTGCAAAATTCATTCAACCTTTATTTAGTCAGGTAAATCTTATTGAACCTCATGGGCTCATTTATGAAAGTGACCTGCTAAAACTAAAGAATGATGAACAGCAATGGTAGAATTTCCTTAAACAATAAACAATAAACAAACAATAAACAATAGAAAACAAAAAAGAGAAAAAAACAAAAGAAAGAAATACTTTTTTTTTTTTAACAAAGTATCAAAAAACGAGCAAAACATAAGGTAGACGTATAAAATCAAAGACAGGAACAAATCTGCATTGGTTTTTGCCAGGATTCCAACAGATTCTGAAAACCATTTAGAGAAGTCAAGGTCGAGAGCTTCAGATCTTTTTGTAAGATATTCCATGAAGCAGGAGCAGAGTAGGAGAAGGCCCTTTTTCCAAGTTCAGTCCTCACTGACGGAACACTGCAGGTAATCATGTCCTGAGAGCGCACACTGTAGCTGCACTCACACAGAGACATGTAGGAGGAGATGTATGAGGGCAGCAGACCAAGAAGTGATTTGTAGATGAAAATCACAACACAAAATGTTACTCAACAGTGTTAGGTTCATCAGAAACTGTTACTTTTTTTCGCAGGTGTACTTCTTGTTACTCATTGCAGCACTGAGTAAGTCGTTGTCTTTCGAAATGATGTTGTAAAACTCTGAACAGGACTACCCTGATGGATGCTCAATAATCTGAATAGGACTACCCTGATGCATGTTCAATAATCTGAAAAGGACTACCCTGATGCATGCTCAATAATCTGAACAGGAATACCCTGATGCATGCTCAATAATCTGAACAGGACTACCCTGATGCAACCTTAATAATCTGAACAGGACTACCCTTATGCATGCTCAATAATCTGAACAGGACTACCCTGATGCATGCTCAATAATCTGAACAGGACTACACAGATGCATGCTCAATAATCTGAACAGGACTACACTGATGCATGCTCAATTATCTGAACAGGACTACATTGATGCATGCTCAATAGTCTGAACAGGACCCCCTGATGCATGCTAAATAATCTGAAAGGGACTACCCTGATGCATGCTCAATAATCTGAACAGGACTACCCTGATGCATGCTCAATAATCTGAACAGTACTACCCTGATGCATGCTCAATAATCTGAACAGGAATACACTGATGCATGCTCAATAATCTGAACATGACTACCCTGATGCATGTTCAATAATCTGAACAGGACTACCCTGATGCATGCTCAATAATCTGAACATGACTACCCTGATGCATGCTCAATAATCTGAACAGGACTACCCTGATGCATGTTCAATAATCTGAAAAGGACTACCCTGATGCCTGCTCAATAATCTGAACAGGACTACACTGATGCATGCTCAATAATCTGAACAGGAATACCCTGATGCATGCTCAATAATCTGAACAGGACTACCCTGATGCATGCTCAATAATCTGAACATGACTACCCTGATGCATGCTCAATAATCTGAACAGGACTACACTGATGCATGCTCAATAATCTGAACAGGACTACCCTGGTGCATGCTCAATAATCTGAACAGGACTACCCTGATGCATGTTCAATGAACTGAACAGGAATACCCTGATGCATGCTCAAAAATCTGAACAGGACTACACTGATGCATGCTCAATAATCTGAACAGGACTACCCTGATGCATGCTCAATAATCTGAACAGGAATACCCTGATGCATGCTCAATAATCTGAACAGGACTACACTGATGCATGCTCAATAATCTGAACAGGACTACCCTGATGCATGCTCAGTAATCTGAACAGGACTACCCTGATGCATGCTCAATAATCTGAACAGGACTACACTGATGCATGCTCAATAATCTAAACAGGACTACACCGATGCATGCTCAATAATCTGAATAGGCCTACCCTGATGCATGCTCAAAAATCTGAACAGGACTACCCTGATACATGCTCAATAATCTGAACAGGACTACACTGATGCATGCTCAATAATCTGAACAGGACTACACTGATGCATGCTCAATGATCTGAACAGGACTACCCTGATGCATGCTCAATAATCTGAACAGGACTACCCTGATGCATGCTCAATAATCTGAACAGAACTACCCTGATGCATGCTCAATAATCTGAACAGGACTACCCTGATGCATGCTCAATAATCTGAACAAGACTACCCTGATGCATGCTCTATAATCTGAACAGGACTACCCTGATGCATGCTCAATAATCTGAACAGGACTACCCTGATGCATGCTCAATAATCTGAACAGGACTACCCTGATGCATGTTCAATAATCCGAACAGGACTACCCAGATGCATGCTCAATAATCTGAACACTGATAGATGTTCAATAATCCAAACAGGACTACCCTGATGCATGCTCAATAATCTGAACAGGACTAATCTGATGCATGCTCAATAATCTGAACAGGACTACCCTGATGCATGCTCAAAAATCTGAACAGGACTACCCTGATACATGCTCAATAATCTGAACAGGACTACACTGATGCATGCTCAATAATCTGAACAGGACTACACTGATGCATGCTCAATGATCTGAACAGGACTACCCTGATGCATGCTCAATAATCTGAACAGGACTACCCTGATGCATGCTCAATAATCTGAACAGAACTACCCTGATGCATGCTCAATAATCTGAACAGGACTACCCTGATGCATGCTCAATAATCTGAACAAGACTACCCTGATGCATGCTCTATAATCTGAACAGGACTACCCTGATGCATGCTCAATAATCTGAACAGGACTACCCTGATGCATGCTCAATAATCTGAACAGGACTACCCTGATGCATGTTCAATAATCCGAACAGGACTACCCAGATGCATGCTCAATAATCTGAACACTGATAGATGTTCAATAATCCAAACAGGACTACCCTGATGCATGCTCAATAATCTGAACAGGACTAATCTGATGCATGCTCAATAATCTGAACAGGACTACACTGATGCATGCTCAATGATCTGAACAGGACTACCCTGATGCATGCTCAATAATCTGAACAGGACTACCCTGATGCATGCTCAATAATCTGAACAGGACTACACAGATGCATGCTCAATAATCTGAACAGGACTACCCTGATGCATGCTCAATAATCTGAACAGGACTACACAGATGCATGCTCAATAATCTGAACAGGACTACACTGATGCATGCTCAATAATCTAAACAGGACTACACTGATGCATGCTCAATAATCTGAACAGGACTACCCTGATGCATGCTCAATAATCTGAACAGTACTATTCTGATGCATGCTAAATAATTGGAACAGGACTACACTGATGCATGCTCAATAATCTGAACAGGAATACCCTGATGCATGCTCAATAATCTGAACAGGAATACCCTTGTAATGGACATGACCGTGTCCACTCTGATACACCTGTGTACTTTTGAACTGTTCCAGAGATGACCTTTACTGACCTCTCAGTAAAGCAAGACATTTACCACAAAATCATTCCATTAGTTGTAATCTGAGAATATAGTCACCAAAAGAGACTATTTCTATCTTTGATTTTAGGCTGATGTGATCAAAAGAATAACTTTTGTCATTTTCATGATATATGTTATATGCTGTTATTCTTTTAATATGGAGTATTACTGTGTTCACTGCTGTGTTAAAGTTGAAGTCTCGGGTCAGAGAGACCCGACGGCTTTGTTTAGAAAGGCAGAAAACAGTTAATCTGTTGTTTTATGAGAATGGCTCCAGCACGCTCTGTCTTTCCTAAACATTTTCACTCTGCTGTGAATTTCACCTTGAATCGTGATAACACAAGTCTCACTCCTCTCATGATCTTCTTTTAAGTTCTAACTTTTGCTGAAACGCTTCAGAGTTTGCTGGGAACTTCAAAAGAGATGTGAACTTTCCCAAAGAGCTGGATGGACGTTTAGCCACACGCTAAGGGCATGTCGTCCAGCTAAGGACTGATAACAGGCTGTTATGAGTCCACTGAGAACGAGCGTAAGCTCAAAACTTTGTTTATTCCTTCATGGAATAGTTATCTTGAAGTCAGAGGCCTGAAGCTGACGCATTTTCTGATGGTCGATGCGGAACCCAGGAGACGTTGAAAACGTAAACGAATAACCTGCTCAGAGGTGCTGGTTCCCACAAGGACCCGTGCATCTGAAAAGCTACAAGGTCTTCTCTTACCGGGCTGTCGTCAAAAGGTAAAGAGCTGTTTACAAACGTACCTGGATTTTAGCAGAAGTCGGATGAGAAGTGTCACTTTGGTAACATGCTCAAGACAATTTCCCTTAAACCATCTCTCCATCTTACCTCCTCTTTTTTCCCTCAATTCTAAGCTGGAAACTATTTAAGCTAAAGAGCCCTCAGACTAAATATGTTTAACATCCAGTATTGAAGTCTGTTGTGTTAAATTTAACTGTGCTGACGTATTAAATTGAAAGAAAGTGAAATCATGTCAATCAAGTGTAATGGTGTTAATTTAGTGATTTATCTTAAATAAATGGTAGTGTCTTTGGCATACCAACTAAGTTAACGTCTCTGTCACTTAATGGGCTTGTTTATTTATCCATCATAAAGATCACAGAAATATTGGGTAAACTGAAAAAGAAAAGAATCCGTGAAATTACTATTCAATCTGAATAAGTAGATTAATTAAGGATAAAGAGGTCAGCTTAATACTGACCCCTGTTAAAATCCTTTAGTTACATCTGGGTGGCACTATATGTGTTTAAAGACACAATATAGGGTCTCCCTCATGTTTCCTTCACCCTGATGCATGCTCAATAATCTGAACAGGACTACCCTGATGCATGCTCAATAATCTGAACAGGACTACACTGATGCATGCTTAATAATATAAACAGGACTACACTGATGCATGCTCAATAATCTGAACAGGACTACCCTGATGCATGCTCAATAATCTGAACAGGAATTCCCTGATGCATGTTCAATAATCTAAACAGGACTACACTGATGCATGCTCAATATTCTGAACAGGAATACCCTGATGCATGCTCAATAATCTGAACAGGGACACCCTGATGCATGTTCAATGATCTGATCAGGACTGCTCAAAGCTGAGAGTGATCAGGAGCTCACTTCTTATAAGCTCCATGGAGCACCTGCTCTCCTGATGCATGCTGACTTCAGACAGTCCACACACTGAAAACACTCAGCGACATAACCAACAAAGTCCATGCTCAATAATCCAGGTATACAATCCAACATTTTTTATTCAGGTCATCTGGACAGTTTTGTTTATTTTTGTGCTGAAACGTTTCACCTTCCATCCAGAAGACTTCATCAGTCAAGGAAACACACAACACAAAACTGATTATTCTACTCCAAAGTGGAACAAACCAGTTATGTTGGTGCTAAAATGGTCTCTTTGACACGCCCCCTCTTCCAGTGCTGGCCCTCGCTCTCATCGACAGTCCTGTCAAACTTGTTCAAAACCAACAAAGTCCATGCTCAATAATCTGAACAGGACTACACTGATGCATGCTCAATAATCTGAACAGGACTACACTGATGCATGTTCAATGATCTGAACAGGACTACCCTGATGCATGCTCTATAATCTGAACAGGACTACACTGATGCATGTTCAATGATCTGAACAGGACTACACTGATGCATGCTCAATAATCTGAACAGGACTACACTGATGCATGCTCAATGATCTGATCAGGACTACCCTGATGCATGCTCTATAATCTGAACAGGACTACACTGATGCATGCTCAATGATCTGATCAGGACTACCCTGATGCATGCTCTATAATCTGAACAGGACTACCTTGATGCATGCTCAATAATCTGAGCAGGACTACCCTGATGCATGCTCAATAATCTGAACAGGACTACACTGATGCATGCTCAATGATCTGATCAGGACTACACTGATGCATGTTCAATAATCTGATCAGGACTACCCTGATGCATGCTCAATGATCTGATCAGGACTACCCTGATGCATGCTCTATAATCTGATCAGGACTACACTGATGCATGTTCAATGATCTGAACAGGACTACCTTGATGCATGCTCAATAATCTGAGCAGGACTACCCTGATGCATGCTCAATAATCTCAGTGACACATTTTAAAATCTGCCTTGAACCATCTCCACTGACATTGTCCAGACAAGGATTTGCCTCTTCCCACTCAAGTCTGTATCTTTGTAAGCGTTTTAGCTTTTGATGACGCGGTGGAGTATCGGGTGTAGTGGACATTTTTAAAAGGCGCGGGTGTGTGGTGTCTGTCTCTAGGCAACCGTGACACACACAGAGGAGCGGAGCTGGGGAGGGGCTTTAGATCATTACTGTTAGATTTAGTGTTGATGTGTGTGT